>JAUUEI010172071.1:0-15054 GCA_032274625.1 Depressigyra globulus
TATATTATATGTAACCTGTGTTTCATGTTTTTTCCAGTAGACTAATATTTGTGTGTTATTTTTAGACCAACTCGCAATGACCCATGTGGTGTATGTGGTGGAGATGGCAGCACGTGTAACTCCATATCAGGAGTTGAACCAAACATCATTCCTTCAGGAGTTGATAAGGTAACATAAGATCATGTCTTAATCTGAGAAAGTGACATATGCATGCATTATTTTATTCACTTTCTACTGAAACCACGTTGCTAATATATATATATATACTACTATCTTGTGGGAGGGTGTGGGATCATGTTAATCAAATCTGCCTTGTAAAATATTAAAAACCGCTGCGCCTATGTATATGTCATTTGATAGTCCAGTGCCTTAAGCACTTGCCCATCGAGACCCACAGGAAATGAAGCACAATAAATACTAGTTATTAAGATGTATTGTTAAAAGAATGGTTTGAAAGTATTTCAATGTAAATAAACACATCTAGCATTACCATTTAATTTATTACATAAACTTCAAAGAAAAGATATATTTGAAAGAATGTATAATGTATTTCCATCGTTTACAAACTAAACATTCCTTATTCTTCTAGTGGATCCCGCTATTTTACAGTCGCCAATTGTTTAACATGTTATGTATAATTGCTTTATAGGAGTGTGGGGATGGCAGTCTTCCTATGAAGTCATATTCATACACGTGTCTATCTCTTTTCACTAATAATTGTTGTATTTATTCATAGACTCTGGTAGTGTCAGGAGCTGGTCTGGATGCAGGGACTGTGTGTAATATTAACAACATCAATGTCCAATTCCGGCTGCAGACAGGCCCACTGGATTTAACAAAGATACGAGTGTCTACGGGAATTAATATTTCACCAGGTAATATTAACTGTTGATACATGCAGATCTCAATTACTGCAGTAATAAAACTTGCACTGGTGTTTGATGATTTAATAAAACTACAATAGTTTAGAAGAAAATATTTTTCTACCACATTAATGGTTGGCATTAACTGACTGCTAAAATCTTATTTGTAGACTAAGTATAATTGTATTAATCTATATGTTTTTGTTTTGCACAAGTTTCTTTTGGTAGATTTAATTTACAATAGAAACGACAGTCAAATGTCGCCTAACTGACGTTATCAAACACTGTTGAAGCAACAAACACTCTTCCTTGGGGTAACTACTGAATTTCAATGCAATATTTAAAAACATAAAGTGTTAAATGGTATGATTCGAACCTACTGCACCGATTTGCATGATAACTAACATACCAGTAACTTGACTAATCCCCCACCAAGAGATTGGATTTGACATTTATATTTCTGCATTTGTCAGTTGAATCTTATTCACATAGTACATGCTGGAAGACTTGATGGTAGTTCGCAGAGACAGTCTCAATAAACAGTGAACCATCAATTCGGACTATAATTTTAAAATAATTATGGATGCTATACTAAAAACTTAGGCAAACATTAGAGTGAACCTGTTGAATGACTTTCCGAAAGGTCAAAACGCGATATTGAGGTTGGACAAATGCATAAACTGCAAAACAAAACACATTATGTAAGGAACGCTTACTATCACAGTTACATGTGAAAACAAGTCTGGCTTCCCATTATGACGAAATTGGGATTGCCAAAAATTCAACTAGTGCTACACATAAGGCCAGTATGTTGTCTGAGGAAGAAATATGTCAAAACCGAGATACCAATGTATAATGATCTTTAACCAAAATAGTAGAAATAGTAGAAATCCCAATGGGCACCAACTGTGCACCATTACTTGGCAATTTGTTATGAATATGAATCACATTCTCTAATTAACCCCGTCTTTATACCCTTTCATCACAAATATGCATGGAAAAATCCCACATGAAAAACGTTCCCTGAAACCGGTAAATATATCCCCAAATTATTCAGTCGCTATGCCTTGTCAGAATTTAGGAAAATACTATTATACTATTACATGATAGAATATTTACTTTGAACATCAGGAATCTCCAGAATCGACCAATATAAATTAATTATGTTTATGTAATGCATACATACTTTAAATTGTGACTTTGTAATATGTTCACCATAGTTAATTGTTTTATATTTTGCTGCAGGATTACACAATTTGACATGCACTTCGCCAGGCCATACTGCCAAAACCACTGAACTCCTGGTATACGACCCGAATGGTAAGATTATGTTTTTATGGTTCTATCATTACAACATGGATTGTTTTGTTAGTCTATTCCTTTTTAATGTTGTATGCAATTTGGAATTTTGTTTTAATTTTTGAATGTTCAAGGTTACTGTTACTCAAATAGTGAGATAATCATAAACGTTAGTGCTCAGTGTTATATGTCTAAGATTCTAATATTGAAAAACACAATGTGTTGTTAGGCAGGATTAAACACCTACTGCACTGATTAGCATAAGTGAAAATTCAGCACCCTAATGCAGAAGTTAAATTATACATTCATTAGGGTTATACTATTTAAGGATTCCATAATATATTCCCATGTTATATTTTAAATATCCAGTGGTCACATCACCATATTACGACATCGATGAATAATATAAGAGTTAGATACAAATATTTTATTTAATGTATGTATTAATTCATCATTGTGAAAAGAATGAAATTTACTGTGTGCCAATGTGTGTGATTTGATCTATATAATTACGTGTTAAAGTTACAGCCAGAAAATATGTTTCGTCATATGCATATATTGTTAATATGTTTTTTTGTTAGAATTCAATCTCTTTACTGGTGTACAAGTCCATGTTTACAATAATACTGAGTCGTTGGTAACTTAATATCACATACAATACTCTGCCGGTCATTCCAATTTGTAAGGTGTTTGATGATAAAGTTTAATTTGTCATTTCAGCTTTTAGTGATCTACAAATATCACATTCAGAGTTCCAGATTAATGGAGGATCCGAATATGTGACTATTTTCGGTGCAAGTGCAGATTTTATTATCAACAAAACAAACTGCATTATTACAGGTATTACATTTAATATCAATTTAACATTTCCTTCCACGTAAAATGTATTTTGTGACGTTTCATATTTTCTTTTTGAAATCAATATGTCTATATAAAAATCACCTTATAAAGCAAAGTAAAATATATATTTGTTTCAATTTCTACAAATGAATGTGGAAGATACTCCTGCAGGTACATGTAGTTCTTGTTGTTTTTCATAAAACTAAACAAAATTGACTTGATAGCTGTAAACTCTGCTCATGATGGTGCCACTGGAGGATATGCTCACTGTTTGCAAACACGTTATATCATCTCTGTTTAGGCAGTGATTCATGGTTGCATGGTTGCATAACTATATGTACCCACTGAGCTCTGTCGTTCAGGATTGACACTCCTCCAATAGGCAGTGCAGAAAGGATGTAATATTATTTAGATCACCGCCTTGGAGTGGCAGTTCTCACATAGAAGAGGCAGCTGATAGTAGTTCATGGAAACAATCATGACCTTACCAATATTCCTCTTCAATATAGTTTTGATTGCAATAACAGTTTAGCCATTCGGAGTTATTGATATCAACCTGTGATTGTCATGCAACTTTTTTTCTAAAACATCTTGCTTTTGTTATTACAGACCTGAAAACAAATGATGTGGTCACAGTTGCCGCTACATTAAGTGTAAGCAACTCAACAATTGCTGAATGCACTATCACTCATCCAAGACGATCTCGACAGTATCAAATTGGCATGTCCTTTAATGGAGGAGTTGATATTTTAAAACACTTCACCATCGGAGCCAAAGCACCCCCACCAACAGTGACAGCACGATTCAGAAACACAGGTAAGAATTGCTATGTTGATTTTCTATCAAATTCAGATCTGATTTGGGCAAACAGAGGAGGTCTGTCATTTGAAAAAACCAACCCTTTTAAATCATACTGGCTCCCACCTTGAATAGCTCCAGGATAGAAATTGGCTCTATATGGCTATTTCTCCACTTACTAGAAGCAGCTGCAGAGTCAGTTGCCAATAAAGGACTTAATAGATTTAGAAAAGGGCAGCCCCATCTATTTATGGAAACTACACGTTTTGTTATCCATGTTATGTTCCATTCGGTTACCACATGTCCTCATCATTCATCTGCCCATTATGTTTATATACATGTTGATAACAACTATTTTTATATTGCATAAAGTATTCTTCTAGACATTTTAAAATGTACATATCAGCAGTGTTTCCTTTTGGATTTCCTTTTCTTTCCTTTATTGAAGAGTGACAACCCACAGTAATTCATGGAAGCAGTCATAACCTTGCTAAAAACACTCTTTTGATGAAAGGTCGTGATGGTTTACATGAATCATGTTCAGGTGTCATATTTATAGGAGAATTCGATTCTCATTATTAAGTCAAATACAACTGACTCATTTCATTGTGACTCTTCATTTTTACAGTGTATGTCATAGAAGTTAGATTTACACCAGGCATGGGATTGTGGGTGACACGATGCCGGGACATCTTTAACAATGCCACTGTCACAGCTCTTGGTCCCAAAGCCAAATGCAGATCACGGTCCAGAAGTGTCATGAACATAATGGATACAACAGCAGACACAAGTAAGTAGTTTTCATCAATAGTATAATGATAATAGCATCTTTCACAATCATCTGTTTCGTTTAACTTTTTATTAATGTGGTTACTTTCAAACAGGATTCAGGCACGATGTCATGGGCACAAACATAGGATTTCTGGACTGTCTGTTTAAGGTGGTTTAGATAGTAGTAGTTCGTGAGAGTAACGTTGGTGTGGAGCCATTATACCTCACCATTGATCCGTTAAATTCACCCTGGACTAGAGCTGGCAACAATGACCCAGTGATGACTATACTTTAGGCTTAACATGTACTTACTGGTTTTAGTTGTGAAGATTATTACACAAGTAATTCTTAAGCCTGATAGTGGCATTAATTGTAGTAGTAATAGTAGTAGTTGTTGTCGTCCTCGTAGTAGTAGTAATAATGCTTGACAATATTATTTATTAATGTTCTGAACACTGTGTGTATGGCTGTTATTTTGTTATCTTCAGGTACAGTTCTGACTCTAAAAGATGGCGTTGTTATGAAACCCAGAGAAGATTTTGCTATCGCTGCTGCTGGCAGTGTCACCATCGAGCCTCCATCCAACCCAACCACTCCACTGGCAGTCATAGCTGGGCCTTTGTTTGTGTCATCCTGCAATGATATCTTTCTCTCAGCACACAAAAGCAAGGGAGGTTTGGGAAAAGCTCTGATATATACTTGGACTGTCACCCCCAGCAGCGGTATCACTCTAGGTAATAAAATATTTCAAGCATGTTTATCACATTCAAAATCTCTCTCTCTCTCTCTCTCTCTCTCTCTCTCTCTCTCTCTCTGTAATACATATAGTCATAATATGAACCTACTGTGCGAATCCACATCATTAACACGCTATATGAAAAATATATTCTGCAAAAGGCTGTATTTACCTTTGTATCAGCTTGGATGGAAGATCACAGCTCTTTAGTGGACCAGGCTACCTGTGATTGTTATATCAAAGTTAAAGTGATTCCGGTCTCATTTTTATGATAGTGCACATACAGTTCCATTCTGCATGTTTCGTAGAAGTGGTATTAGCAGGGTTCATCTTATTATATTTGTAGTCCTTGATCTTACCTAATAACAAATATCGTCTTAAAAATGTGTTGAGTGCATAATTAATCAAATCATTTCTTCTTTTTTTCTTCTTTCTTTCTTCATTGTCTGCTACCAATTGCAACTTTGTGTGTTTACATTTATATTATATATGATAATGTTTCCATTTAATTTCAGTTGGTCAGGGTACGAGAAAACTGAAATTGATAGGCACCCTTGGAGGACAGTCTTACATCATAGACCTGACTGTGTGCAATACATATGGATCATGTCACCAGGCTACTCACTCCGTCCAGAAGTCATCATCTGGTATTCCTGGAGTCACGATCAAAACTAATGTTGACCTTGCGAATGTCAAGATTAATAAGAGGTACAGTCATAAGACTTACTACAGTGATTCATGAATGCATGCTTTCATAGCTATATTCTGTGAAGGTTTAAATTGATTAAATCAGTCTCGGGAGTGCTAGTCCACCTCTCGGTGATTCAGGCAGGATGTAATACCTTGTAGATGACAGCATAGGAATGACAATCGTCCTATAGATGGGACACTTGATAGTTATTCATGAAAACAATCACGACCTTGCCAAACTTTCCTTTAACTCTGCCTCCTGTAGCGATATTATTTTGATTGTGATAGGGATTTTGAACTATTAGCGTACCACATAACACGTGTGAAGGATATGCAGGTTAATTCTCCAAAGTAAATTTAACAAATTAATGTATTGTCATAGCAACTATCAATTCCAAAATGTGAACCCTCTTTCAATAGTTGGAGAGGAACTCCACAGTTTTAAACATTTCGGCATAACTCTGATTCTAGTTACAACAACAAAACCCAACTACTTCTAATAATAATTTTGAAAAACTATTAAAAAAAACACAGTAACTATGCATGTAATAAAAATGTGATGCGTTTAGTGGATGATTGTATTATTAATTTACTTTGTTTCAGAGTGGTATTGGTGGCAGAAGTGAAGATATCTTCATGTGCTAATGATTTCATAGACATAACCTGGTCGTTTCAAGGCACTAACGTCCAGGTAGATGAGTCACAGATAAACAACAGGAAGTACATCTTTAAACCAGGACAGCTGCAACGTAAGTGTTGAATTTCATCAACAATGGACATTTAAACAAATATCTATATCTATTTTATGATTTGTAGTAATAACTAGATAAGAATTATCTTGATATAAGTTTTTATAAATGTGAAATAATAAAATGATCCATGTGTGAGGGTAATATTTGTGTTTGCAAAATATCTACCGAGGAACAAAATAGTATGGGAATTAATTCTTTGGATTTTTTTAAAGATATGGTTGGTTGTAACTTGACCTGAAATTTTACATGTTAAACCAAGATATATTTGAAAACAACATTTTAAAGCAGAACAATATGTGAATATGAAAAAGAAAACCTGAGGAAGAATGATTTTTAAATTGAGGAATGTTTTTATGACTCATTTGTTCAAAAGTTTGGGATCATTGAGATGACCATATAAATGTCTTCTTTCACAGTCCAAGTAAAGTTACATGCATTGTGTTTTTAAAACTCCAATTGAGTGTAACTCGTTTCTGAAAATACTTTTCAGTTTTAATAAACCAGTTCTTTGTGTGTTTTAAATATGTGTATTATCACTTGGACTAATCTGTATAAATAATACATTTTACTTCTAAATGTATTTACATCAGTTGAACTAATAAAGCACAAGTTATTTTTATCAATTTTATTTTTATATATTGAATGTTACTTTATAATTTTATAGCAAATGATGATGTTTATGTGACGGTGTTTGTTGCTTTGAGAAATGATGCCAACAGATTCAGCTCTTTTGGTGTAATACTGCACACGACGTCCAGTGCTCTGAAACCGAAAATCAAAGGTCTGTATGCAAACATAACATGTATACACTTATACATTTGTAGACTAAGCTGAAGATAGATATGCAAATTTAGTTACCATTGTTACTGATCTCTATCATAGTCAAACTGATTTATTACATCAGTTAGTAGTGACAGTCCTACCATGGGTCTTGTAGAAGTGATGCAATATATTTTAGGTTGATTGCCTTATTAGCAGTCATCCTTATCGAGGAGGCACTTGATACTAGTTTGACTCTTTTGCAGAGATACTAGTTTGGTTACCATAACAGTTTTATGTTCACAGTTTGCATCCAGTAATTCAGACCATACATCTAATATTATAACTTCAGATAGGTTAGTGGTATACCACATTCAGGTTTATTATTTTTGTCTCCTGCTATTTTGTCAACTCATCTTGTTTTACAGGTTTGATAATAATTACCCAGAGCAAAAAAGCCCCACATTCCTAAAAGATGACTAATTATTCGAATTCACATTTTATTGTTTTACAGGTGGCAAAGAAATAAGCGTTGGTGTGAGCCATGGGAATATAACATTTGACGGAAGTTTGTCTTATGACCCAGATGATGCAGCTGCTACGTTAATGTACAAGTGGTCTTGTCAGAAAATCACAGTTCAAGTAGGTCTTCTAAACTAATACCGGCACAGACTAATGCACAGTTATTAAAGGGACTATCCAGAGTTATAAACCATAGCAAATGTTCAATTTATTCACCCCCATCCCCACCGCCCGCAAAAATAAACACAAGTCCTACGTTTACCTATGTTTGAAACAACATCATATGATAACTTGTTTTATATGTAAGACACTATACCGAGTTCCTTCATTCGATTATTTCAAATTCCGTTTGAGGGTTGGAAGATAAAAATATATTGATCATTACTAAATTATTGTCCGAAAAATTCGACTTAAGTCTACAAGAAAAAAATGATGTCAAGATTTGAATTTACTATACAAATGTTGATATCCTAAGAAGGAAAAAGCATGTAAATAGTAATTTTAATAATTATTTTTAAATAGCCATAAACTCAGGACAGTCCCTTTAATTTGAAATTAGGATTCAGTTTAATAGTTCTTCTTTATAAATATTTTAATTTCTGATATTGTCGATATGCATTATTTATAGGTATACTGGATTTACCAAGCCAGGTCGTCATACTTTACAATACAAATACACTATTTGTCATATCAGAAGGAAAAAAACATTGTTCACTAATACTCACTGACATATTATGGCAGGCGTGTATTGATTCATGCGTTTGGGATTTCGACCAGCAGGTGCATTTGTTTTTCTACAAACATAATAGAAAAGGTAAGCATGAATTCAATAAGAAATTTGTTGTGGTGAAAATCTCGTAAGCCTCGCGGTCTTGTTATAACAATCGATTTATGGCCTTAGCCTGTTCTCGTAACATGATATGCTCATCTTTCACGAACACCTGATATCATCAATATTTAGACCGTGATTCAGGAGTGCATAGTTTCGTAGCTGTCCATTGAACCTTATCCTCCACTGAGTTAAATTTATTGAATCAGTTTAGGGAGTGGCCGTTCTCCTCTGGGCAGTTCTTGAAGAATGTAATATCCTACAGATAGCTGAGTGGGGGTGACAGACCTCTTGTGGACGAGACACTCGATGGTTGTCACGAAAAGAATTACGACCTTTCAAAAATATTCATCGACTCTCCCTTGTGTAGATATAAGATCTTCATTCTGATAAGGGTTTTGTCTTTCGGATTTGTTCAAAGGTGGAATGTCAAGTCTATTTGATTGTTATATTTAAAGTAATTATTACAGACTATTTTTAATATGGCACCTTTTTAATATGGTTGCTTGATATCATACCGATATAGATGCTAATTTATGCTACATAATGTTCCTAACAAATTTCGACAAAGCATATAACGTTAGCTAATATTAAAAGTGTAGTTGTAATAAGATTTTGTTCTACTTAAGTCCAAATGATAAAACTGTTATCACAATCAAAATCGTATTTCTATTCAAGGCAGAGTCAAAAAGCTATTTTGGCAAGATCGTGACTGTCTTCGTCAAACTACCATCAAGTATCTCGTCCATGGAAGGACCGTCACTCCAAGACGATCGTGTAAATTATATTTCATCCTTATTGTGTCGATTTTAGGACTGCCACTCCCGCCGAATTTTGTAAATCATAAAAGTGAACAGAGATACTATAGTTTTAAATTATATTTGATTTGAGTTTACAAATAGTATGTTCTCTATTTTTCCACCAGGGTGAAGCCGGATCCTGTTTAACATCAAGTGATACGAAAGATCGTTCAATGCTGCAGATTTCAACATCTCAACTAGAGTCTAACGCACAGTATGATTTTAGTCTGCGAGTCAGTAGAGATTTGGGATTGACCATCAAGACAGCCCAGGCAGTGGTCACTCTGAAAACACTCCCTGGAGCCCCTCCACTGGTACGCTAAACAGTAAAAGAAAATTGAGTTTGATAACAGAGTCACTAGCTTTGAAACTGTAGAAACTAGCTTTTGTATGATGCTTAGTGACTTTTTCAAAACATTCTTCAAACTCCTCTTGGACATATTTTTAAAACAATGGATTAACAAACAGGCTGTAGCCTATATAAATGCCTCTACATGAAATATATATAATATTGATTTCAATACTAGCTTTGTCATCCAGACTTTATATGCACTTATCTTGTTCTGTCATTACCTTATGTTTGATGTTTCATCATTTTGTACATGCGGGCTCGTAGCTAGGGTGGGGTGGGAATCACATTTGCTTATGGTTGCGATCACCGTTTCTTGAGGGGCATGACAGTTTTTGCCTAGATTAATAAATAATGTAAGTTTTGGATGTTTGGCTAGTATTACTTGCTTGAGTACTGAATTTTCTGTGCATATTAATAAAATCCAGCGAGAGAGGCTGTCCTCTAAAACCAGTGCAGGTTGGATGTAATAAATTTTAGACAATTGCTTCCCAAAGACCAGACACTTGATATTAGTTAATGGAAACAATCACTACCCTACCAAAATACCCTTTCGAGTCCGCCTTATGCGGAGATACGATTTTGATTATGATAATCCTTTTGTTGTTCGGATTTCAAAACCTTGCCAAAATACCCTTTTGACTCTGCCTTTTGCAGAAATACTTTTGATTATGACTAAGAATTGGGCGTTCATATTTTTGTTTTGTCATATATTTCGTATTTGTGATAACTTAACAATTGATACAATTCTATTTCCACAGATAACAATGCGAGATTTAACAGATGCCGAGCTTCTAGATGTAGATATTCCTCCAGTAATTACAGCACAGATATTAGCTACAGAGGCCATCTTAGTGGTATGGGAAGCAGAGGAATTAAACGGTGAGACCAGAATCAGTTGCTTTTCTCATGTGTCCAAAGGCGACAAAAGTCCCTCAAGGGACCATTGTGGGAAGGTTTGAAGGGGATTACAAACTGTTTTGAAAATGCTTAGATGCATTATGGCAGCTCTAAATATTCATCTTTAAGTCGCATAATTTAGTTTTTCTCTTAACATGTGCTTCTATTTATGTGAATGTATCAGTGGCCAAGTGGCTAAAGCGCAGGATTGTCAAATGAAATTTCAAATCCTGACATATTCCACTTGGTGTTTTTAAATATTATTTATAACTAAGGTAAACTGTTTTTAAGTGTTGTTATATTTCAGATTAAAACAACTCACATACATTAAAATTAACAAACTTTTTTGGTACAAATATTGTTTCAGGTTACGCATTCGTTGATCTGTCGGCCACAGAAAATGTGCAACAACAATCGTTAGATTTGATTGGCACCCACACGTATTTTGCTTCTCTTAGAATAACAGCAGGTAAGTTAGAAATATTCAATCCACTATGATCTAAAGCGGATGCCCATTGTACTATTTTCATAACTTGATGAAAAAAGATAGAATTCTTAATACCAGCAAAGTTTTTCTATTACCCAATTCATGACTTTTTTACAATATAAAACATGTAACGTGTTGTTATTGCTTGTTACGTAAGTTGGATTTTCTGTTTTATAAGAAAAGCGAGTTTGACAATGGTAATTGTTAAATGATTGTGATTTATATGTTTTTTATCTATTTATTTGGGAGGGACCTAGTTCAGTTGGTTGAGCGCTCGCCTGAGGTTCTTCAGTCACAGGATTGAACCTCCTCGGTGAACTCATTAGATAGGCTTTTTTCCATTCCAACCAGTCACAATAACTGGTATACCAAAATACCATGGTATGTACTGTCCTGTTTATTGGAAAGTGTATATAAGAGATCCCTTGCTACTAATGCAACGTGTCACAATGACGATATGTTTGACATCCACCAGCCAATTATTAATAAACTAATGTGCTCTAGTTGAGTTGTTAAAATAAACACACTAACTTGAATTTGTATATGTATTTTGTAAGAGACAACGTATGACAATGATAATTGTTGAGTGGTTGTTATTTCTTGTCAGGTGTGTTGGAGGCGGGTATGTCCTACATCATCTGGTGTCGTGTGATGGACGTGTCAGGTACTTTACTCTCTAGCAGTTCGGTTGACTTTGTGATGGCTCCAGGAATATCAGGATGTGTAATGACTCAACCTCAACCCTACACAGAGATGGAGCAGGTACGGATTTTGTCTGGTGTGGACACTTCTTACAGCAGTTACTGAAAACAAATGCACCCACACAATAGTACAAGAGTACAAGTTGCATACAACTTAACTTACGAGTGATTCCCAAAATGTACCACGTGTTGTAAGACAAAGACAAATTGTCTTCAACAGGTACGAGTGGTTTTCTATTTCTATTTCTCAAAAGAGAAAAAGTTTATATGTTAAAACACAATTTTAGCTATGTCAATTTCCCTAGCCTTGGCTAAATATACATATCTACACTTCATATACTTCAGTTTGAATTAATTTTCCAAATTTATGTTTATTGATATGCGTTGTAATAAATAGAATACAATACTTGTACCCTTAGAAGACCATTTGTGTTACGAGGGTGGTTTCAATCATAAACAAAAATCACAGCAAGAAATGTTGTTACGAATGGGTCAAACCTCTACTCTCAGTTTCCGTAATAATAATCAAAATCATATCTCTACACAAGTTTGAATGGCTAAACCATTATTGTTATCAAAATCACATTTCTTCACAAATCTGAAAGACAAATCCATCGCAGTCAAAATCGTATCTTTTCACAAGGTTGAGTACCTACTGCCGTGTCTGTATGAGGACAGCCCGGGACTCCATAGTTATTCATCAAAACAATCCTGACCGAACCAAATTACCCCATTGATATTGTCTTATGCGGAGATAAGATTTTCATTATGATAATGGTATTTTTCGATGTTTTTCAGATTACAATATCAGTAGAAAACTGTCAGTCTGATTCAGCTATGAGCTACTATCTATACATTGAGAAAAGTGATGGGACTTTGGAGAGAACCGGTTCGAAGCAGGAAACTGGTGAATTTGAATTGCCTATGGGTCCAACGGCGTCGACGAGCAATGGCAATGTGTTTGTAGCCACGGTAAGCAGATGTTTTTAAGTTTCTATTATCTTTTACACTTTGTGGAAAATAATTATTATTTAGGTTTATTAAGATTTTCAATCCCCCTCTTGTTTGTGAAAACATAAGAACCTTGTACAGAGATAAAATGTTTTTCTGGTGAAGCATGAATGGTATACGAGTAGGAAAGGAAGGTTCCCAAATTCATTACTTTGTATTGCCGTAAGCATTTCAGAATGCAACTCTTAAGTTGCTTTACAAGAAAATGAGTTTTAAAATGATTACATAACTATATACTGTAAACCGTGAAATATTCACGTGCATATTAATATTGCATCGTTCGCGGCAAACATAAAATCGCGAAATGTATACGCACGCAAAATGTTCCTGGTAAGGTGACGTCTTTCGGTCAAACTTGCGCCATGTTGTGTATTCGTGAAAATAACACGTCACAATATTAATACGGTTTACAGTACTCGTATCTTCAAGAACTTTGGCAAATAGTTATTATATGTGGGCTTAGATTAGTGCCGATTTACTACATATACAGAGATTCAACAAAGATGTGATGCTTGGCTTTTGTTTTAACTATTTTAAGAAAATACACTTTTAATGTGATCATGATATAAATAAGTGAAACAAAAAAACCTTACTAGGAAGGTCATAAAATGAGATGACTTCAGTGTGATTTATTCATTTTGCAGAAATATATATGTATTTATATTTTTTTTTGTAGGTTTGTCCTGAGTTTGGAGGAGCGTGTCAAACGGTTACGAGCAGTCCAGTAATTGTCGGAATCGTCAGTGCTGTCGATATCGCAGCCAAAGCAGTCAATGTGTTAGCAGGTGTAGAAGATGATCTTAAAGAGGGTAGGTACAAACAAATAACAATAACAGAGTACATATTTAAAATGAGTGAAATCATAGTATAAATACATTGGCCTGATATATTGTACAAAATAGTCCTGACTCTGTTAATAGACAAAACATTTTATATTAAAGTAAACGAAATTAGAATATTTATAGAGATACAGGTTATTGTCTCTATTTAAACGTACACTATTACAGAAGATGAACCTATTTACTGACCAAAATATTACCTGAAAATATATACATTTTATTTTTCTTTAGAAGTACATTATTCAGCCATTTAGATAACCACTGTATGAACATAAACGGCTGATTTTCTCATCATATATTACCAACAGAAAATATTAATGAAGTTCAGTGTGAACACCAAAATATTGCATGTATCTAACTTCAGTTGATTCAAGTTTTTAGTTGTTCCACTACTTCAGGTATCAAGATCTTAATTAAGTCATTATTAACGTGTCAAGATTTAAGATAATAATCACAGAACCAGTTGTAAAACAATAAAAGGTTGTCTTTATGTTTATTCTGATCTGTGTTTTGAATAGGTAATCCACTGAAAGGACTCTTCCGACTGAAATCCTACTTTCTTCGTATGGTCAGTGCATTGCTGAACCTCGGACGTCGACGTCGAAGTGTTTCGTCTGTCTCCTCACAAGATATTGCAATGAGGATGATTGATCTTGTAAATCAGTCTCTGGCGACACCCATGGATGAGGACAAAGGCAAAGATATCCTGGACACTCTGAGTCCTATCATACCAGGTGATACAAGCGATGCCGACATGATTACAATTGCCTGCCAGATGAACTCTGTCGTGGAATACAATCTGAACAATACCATAAAGCTGACGAGCACGGATATTGTAAACATTCGGACCTGGGTCCAGTCTGCATTGAACAGAGCTCTAGACCCCGCTAATCTGTGTGACCTGTCCAGCAGGCTGGAGAAAGCCCAGAGGATTGGTCTCATGTTTGGCCAGTCTCAGGACCTGAATTTCACCGATCGACAGACGAGAGTTATAAACTCCATCCCCACAGACAACTTGTCGTCAGGCAGTGGATCGAGTGCTGCTGTGATCAGTTTTGGAAAGTCTGTGCGAGACATGTATGTATAATGACTAATAGTAGTAGTAGTA
>JAUUEI010173182.1:0-15035 GCA_032274625.1 Depressigyra globulus
GGCGCGGATGTCGTCGAATACGGCTTTGACGCGCGGGTCTGATTCCGGGTCTTTGGGGGGCTGGACGGCAGGCATGGGTGGACTCCTCTGCGACGTGAATAATGACCAAGGGTGTAGACGACTCTTCTTGCTCGAAACTTTGCCGTTTTTTCGGCAGATATCAAGCCGTGCATATACGGTAGCCAAAATGGGGCTTGGCAGTTCGCCACGCGCATTTGGTAATAATTATTAGAGAGGCCATCTAACCCAGAGTGATCATTGCAATTCAGTGGGCTGAACTGGCCTACAGCAGATCTATGTTGCGCCCAAAAATCGGCGTGTATTATACCACCAAAACCGGTGTCCCTACTGCGGTCGCATGATACAGCCACTCGATATGCGTTGCAAAAAGCCGGAAACAGCCAGAAGTCGTGGGGCGGCCAATCGTTACAGGATCATCTGTGCCGTGAATCGCATAATATTTCCAACCCAGATAAAGCGCATAAGCCCCTAACGGGTTTTCTGGCCCTGCAGGGACAAAGCGGGGGAGATTCGGATTGCGGCGCAGCATCGACGGTGTCGGGGCCCACGTTGGTCCTGCTTTTTTGCGGGCGACATAGGTGCGGCCTGTGCGGGTAAGTTCGGGCGTGGATGGAACCCCTATCGGAAATTCCCGATAGGACGTATTATTGGGCGCCCAATAAGTCAGGCGGCGCGCGACTGTATCAACACGTATGCCGCCTTTGTCGATGCTTCGAAAGGACTCTTTCCAGTTGTTCTCTTCAATTGGCCCTGTGTAAGTTTCGGCACAGCTTGCAAGAACCAACCCTGCAGAGCCAAACACAAATTTACGCCGTGATAAAATATCACGGCGTAAACTGCTGTTTGACATCTCGATATCCTTTATCCGCATAGGTCTTTCCCTAGTTGGAATTGTATCGGTTAATGAAGGTACACGTCATCCTGTCCAAAGCCACCAGATCAACGGTCAATGTACGGGTTGCCGCATCGACGCTAGACGTCGACGTCCCGTCAGCGCTGTTGCAGGCGACGTCATCAAACGTCCAGTTAGCCGGTAACGCATCCTCGGTAATTGTATGCGATCCTGCCGGAACCCTGATACGATCACCCGTTGCTAGCAAATTACCGGCCCCGACATTCAGGGTTTGCGCCAGCGCTGCGGTCGGCGAAGAGAACGTAATGTCCTGCGCCGGCGCAACAGATCCGCCGATCTCCAGAACCGCTTTTCTGAGCGTAATCCAACCTTGGGTGTTATCTACATTTGTCATTACATTGTAGAAGGTACAGATCACATCCTCGCCAGCGGCAACATCCACAGATACGGAGTTTGTTACGCTGTTTGTACCATCCGAACATTCAATGCGATCCAGATAGTTTTCCGCGACAACAAAGTTGGATTGCCCAAGTGTGAACAGTCCGTAATCCGGCTGCTGAATGGTATATGTGCCAGCAGTCACCACATAGCTGGCCGCATCACCTACACCCCGTTGGTCAAAGTTGTTGGCATTCAGGCTGTGGAAGTAATTGAAGACGCTGTTGAAAATATAGTTGTCTCCATTCCCGTCCGTTGTCTGATTGTCCAGCGCGGGCACAAAGGTGATCGAGCCGGTATTGGCCGGACGGGTATATGTATTCTCGATCGTACAGGTGACGGCATCGCCAAAATCCAGCACAATGTTCACCGTTCTGGTGGCCAAATCGCCAGCCGACCCATCATCACAACTTAGCGCCGTTATATCCCATCCAGTAGGAAGCGCCCCTTCAGTGATTGCATAGTTCCCAGGGGCAAAACTCCGATTGGAATAAGGTGTAGCCGTTTGGTTGACCCCGGCAGGAACTGTGAAGTTTAATGGAGAAAAAGCACCAACCTGCACCGAGAACTGCGTGGCCAACGCAGTGTCACCAGCTGTGTTTTTAACAATAGTCAGTGTCGGTCGAATCCGCGTGTAGTTATTGGTGATGGTACAGCGAAGGTCATTCCCGTTTTCCAAGTTAGGAATAGTCACAGTTCGCGCCGCCAAATCCACAGTGTTTGGCAGGCTACAACTAATATCGGTAAGCTCGAACCCACCAGGCAGGTTCAGCTCGCTAAGAACCATAGTTCCGGTCCCGGCAAGAAGAACATCCCCGACAAACGATGACCTTGAGAACACATTTACCAATGTTTCCGAATGCGTCGCCGAGATGCCGTTGTCATCGGTTATTGTCCATTCGAAATTGAAATCCGCCGGTACAATATTTTGGCCTGTTACCTGTTTTGACATGGTGAACAACAGCCGAGGGTTGTTATTGCCGCCACCACCGCCACCTTTATATCTGTTTACGTAGGTACAGGTGACATCTTCCTGATCAGCCAGATCAAAAGAGGCCGTCCCACCAACAAGATCGATGTCGGCACCGTTTGAACAAGACACACTGGTTAGCTCCCAGTCAGTTTGGCGTGTTTCACTTAAGGTTATTGCGCCAGCTTCGACAATGATTGGACCACTAGAGGATGTGCCGTTTGCCTGTACCGGAATGGACGTGTTCAACGGTCCTGCGGATGATGTAAACCCGAATGTGTCAAAGATCGCAGGAAATGCACCATCGACAGTTTGTTTGACGATTGTCACTGTGCCGCTGTTTACCGGCGTGCCTGTGTATTCGTTATCAACAAAACAGACGGCTTGCTCGCCTTGTGCAAGCGTGGCTGTGATATTAGGTCGACCGCCAAGCATTCTGCCTATAGCACCACCCTGACAGCTTACCCTTACCGCCGTCCAGTCAGCTGGAACATTTTCCCGAATTCTATAGGTAGTGCCCGGTGTTGCATTGATAAAATGCTCACCGCGTTGGCTTAAACCTTCTGGAACAGGGATCGTAAAGTTACCCGTGCCAGCAAAGCCGCGGAAAGTGAAATCTGTTGCAGGTGCTGGTAGTGGTCCAACTGTTTGCTTCACAATCCTTAGCGATGTTTGTGCAGGGACATTTGCGGCATCGTAAACATTCTCGATTACGCAGCCAACAATAGCAAAATCATGCAGTGTGACAGTATTCCCGCCGCCATCACAAACAAGGCTTTGTTGGGTCCATCCAGGAGGCAGGTTAGCTTCGCCAATCGTAAAGGTGCCATTGCCTATGATAAACTCTCTCGATGAAACGCCATCAGCACAGGTTGGTGCTGGAACTTGCCCGACCACACGCCCGTTTGACGTAATATCAAAGCCCAGATTGTAGTCACCGTAACAATCGCCCGAAATGCGTTTTTCGATAACGACTTTGCCCTCGTTACCGCCACCGGGTCCACCCGGGTCGTTCGGGTCTGTGGGGTTGTTATTAAAGTAGGTACAGATAACGTTCTCGTCCGCAGCGATATCCACGGTCGCAGTGCGTGTCTGGGTGCTTGTAGGAGAGCCGTCATCACATTGAATGCGTTGCATGACAAATCCGGCGCTAAACGCCTCGGTGATCTCGTGCGTGCCCACGGGCACCAAAATTACTTCGCCATTGACGGTTTGATTGCTACCGGCAGAGACCGATAGCGTTTGATTCAAGGATCCCGTTGGGCTGGTGAAGGTAAAGTCCCTTGCCCCGTGCGCAAAGCCGGTTGTCCGCTTAACAAGCTGGATCGTTCCGGTTGGGCCAGGCGAATTGAACGTGTTGGTGTAGGTACATGTCACATCGTCGCCATTGGCCAGATCAACAGATACTTGCCCATTCGGGAAATCAACCGTTGCACCGTTATCGCAACGTAGCCCGGTCAGTGTCCAGAATTCAGGCAGGTTCATTTCGCGCAGGGTGTAAGTGCCGGGGGTCAGGGTAATTGGCCCCGATGTGGCACTTTGGTTTGCCCCTGCGGGGGTCGTCAGGGTGACATCCAATGCGTTGTCGGACCCATCAAAGGTGAATGATGTTGCAAGAGGTGCCGCATCCCCATTTGTCTGCTTCAGAATTGTGAGCTGTGCTTCAGGCGGACCAAAGGCGTTAACAATGGTACAAACCGCCGCGTCACCATTTACTAGGTCAACGCTAACACCAGCAGCTGTCGCCGTGAATGTTGCACCCGTACAGCTGGCAGAATCAAACGTGAAACCGGCAGGCAGGGCAGTTTCGTCAATCGTATAGGTGCCCGGAGTAAGATCGGTCACGGCACCGGAAATGGTTTCAGTGCCGCCTGCACCATTCAGCACGATATCCAGTGCATTGTCAGAACCGTCAAATGTAAAAGCCGCGGCAGGAGCTGTTGCGCCCACAACCGATTTGACAATTTGGACGCTTGCGGATGGCGCGGGCGTATATGTATTTTCAAACGTACAAACCGCCGCATCGCCATCTGCCAGTTCAACACTGACGCCGGTGGCGGTTGCCGTGAATGACGTTGCACCGTTGCAGTTGGCGGAAGTCATCGCAAAATTAGCCGGCAACGCGGTTTCGTCAATCGTGTAGGTGCCCGGTGCAAGGTCAGTCGCGGTACCGTTGATAGTTTCAGTGCCACCTGTCCCGTTCAGCACGATATCCAGCGCATTATCTGATCCGTCAAACGTAAAGTCCGAAGCAGGGGCCGTATTGCCAACCACAGATTTCACGATCTGCAGGCTACTAGAAGGCAGAGTGTAAATGTTCTCAAAATAACAAACATAGTGTTCACCAGGAAATGTTTCGAATGTAGCTGTCGTTACACCTGGGTGATTTGTAATATTAAAAAGCCCGAGGGTAATTGGCGTAGAAATATTTCCTGCATTTTGCTCAAGGTATTCTCCACAAAATATGTTTTGCATTCCAATACCGTTTTGAAGAGTCCAGTTTAAAGTGTTTGCTTCCGTTATTGACAAAGTCCCCGGTGCCACCTCAACAACATTGCTCACAATAAAAGACGGGCCGGAATCAGTTTGTGGGGGTAAGGCTCCAACCGAAATCATTGTATTGGCAGCGGGCTGGTTTGACGTAAAAATAAAATCAGTTGCGGGTGATATCTGATTTGCACGGTTGTACGCTAGTTTTCCGATGACGATAGTTGCAGGCTCTGCATAGGTGTTAGTAAAGGTGCAAATCACATCCTCTCCATCAGCCAGATCAATGCTTGCCGTAGCGGTTGCGACGTCAACTGAAGAAGACGCCGCCCCAGTGCAGGCCAGGTCGGTCAGAGTGAAGTTAGCAGGCACCTGCCCCTCAGTGATCGTGTAATTTTGGCCTGCAACCAACTCCACTGCTGTACCCGTGATCGTCTCATACCCACCCGTACTGGGAAGTGTTGTGTTTAAAGCTGCATCCGAACTGGTGAAGGTAAAGTTAGAGGCCGGTGCATTGCTGACCTGGGAAGTGTCACTTACGATTTTGTCAATCCGGATTGTTCCGGTGGGTTGGGTATATGTGTTCTCAAACGTGCAAACCGCAACGTCACCTTCGGCGAGCACAACGCTGACACCCGTGGCCGTTACCGTGAACGAAGTCGCACCAGTACAGCTGGCATCGGTCATCAAAAAATTATCCGGAAGCGAGGTTTCGTCGACGGTGTAAGTAGCTGGCTCCAGTTCAGTGGCTGTGCCGTTTATGGTTTCCACCCCGCCTGCGCTGGTCAAAACAGTATCAAGCGCATCATCAGAGCCATCAAACGTAAAGTCCACCGCTGGCGCCGTATCACCCACAACCGATTTCACAATCTGAAGGCTGCCAACCGGCGGCGTAAAGGTGTTCTCGATCGTACAAACCGCAACATCCCCCTCGGCCAGATCAACGCTCACACCTGTCGCGGTCGCGGCAAAGGTCGCACCCGTACAGCTGGCGGCAGTCATCGCAAAGTTGGCAGGCAGGGCGGTTTCGTCAATCGTATAGGTGCCCGGCGCCAGATCGGTCGCTGTGCCGTTGATCGTCTCGACCCCGCCCGCGCCAACAAGCACGATATCAAGCGCGTTGTCAGACCCGTCGAACGTAAAGTCCGATGCCGGAGCCGTATCACCCACAACCGATTTCACAATCTGAAGGCTGCCAACCGGCGGCGTAAAGGTGTTCTCGATCGTACAAACCGCAACATCCCCCTCGGCCAGATCAACGCTCACACCTGTCGCGGTCGCGGCAAAGGTCGCACCCGTACAGCTGGCGGCAGTCATCGCAAAGTTGGCAGGCAGGGCGGTTTCGTCAATCGTATAGGTGCCCGGCGCCAGATCGGTCGCTGTGCCGTTGATCGTCTCGACCCCGCCCGCGCCAACAAGCACGATATCAAGCGCGTTGTCAGACCCGTCGAACGTAAAGTCCGATGCCGGAGCCGTATCACCCACAACCGATTTCACAATCTGAAGGCTGCCAACCGGCGGCGTAAAGGTGTTCTCGACACTACATGAAATCAAGGTGCCACTAATCGAGCAGGCGGTTCCCGTGATGGCAAATCCGTTAGGCAGGGCATCTTCGGTAAATGAGTGATTTCCAGGGGGCAATGTTATGATCTGGCCCGTAATTGTCTCTGCCCCTCCTGTTGAAACAAGGGTTTGCGTCAATTCTGCAATTGTCCCTGTAAACCCAAAGCTGCTTACAGGCGCTTGGCCGCCAACTACAATTTTAGTCAGCTGGAACTGATTAACCTCGGGTGTTGATATTAGAGTCCCGCCCGATGGAGTTGGGACAGCGGCAGGTACCAACGTAAACCTGTTATTATATGTACAAACTGCATCGTCTCCGGCCGCCAATTCCAGATCTACGGTCGCGGCTGGTAGATTTGTAGTTACAGTCGTTGCCCCGGTACAAACGATGCTGTCCAGTGCCCATCCCGCAGGTATATTGGTTTCTGTGATGGTGACCAATCCTGGCGTCAAGGTCAGCACTGCAGACTGCGCCGTCCCTCCTGCTGTTGTCATACTTGCCGGAAGTCCTGCAACAGAGCTTGAGAACGTAAAGGTGCCGTCACCGCCACCCGAGGTTTTTATCAACTGCAAGGTCGGGTTTTGATCAGTATATTCAATTGGCGTGAATGGCGAACCAAACCCAAGGTGTCGCTGGGGTGGATTAACCCGAACCAAACGCCTGTCTTCTTCAAGGTCAGGGGCAATCTGGCCACCTTTGGTATATACAGGCCCTTCAATCGAGCGAATGACTGACTCACCGCAGTCAATTCGGGCTTCGGCTTCGGCATCTCGGACAACGGCACAGTCATGTGTTGAAACTGTTCCGGACCCGGTATTTCCAAACGTCCAGTTTAGTTTTGCCTCGGCAACAATAGCCGGATCGACACCAACGCGGTTATCATCGCGAACCCCCAGGCTAAAGGCTGTACTCATCCCTTCGGGCAGCCCTCTCCAATATTCCAGTGCAATATCAGCACGATACCCCGTTAGGGCATTGGCGCTATCTGTTTTGAAATAGTCAAAGGCCGAAATAGTACCGCGAATGCCATACCCATCAAAGGAGCGTCCGTAAGATGCATAGGCATCTACCCCGCTACGAGGTGCCGACGACAATCGGCCATATTTGGCAATGTTTGTGTAATCATCAAATGGGAAATATGCGTTACCACCTAACTGTACAAAGCTCTGGTTTTGGGAAAACCGGTTCTCATATTCGACACCGATGCTTGCGAGGCCCATAAAATCCGAGTTGCCGCTTTGCCGACCGCCATCAATATATGCATTGAAACCAAGGATACTATTGTCATCAAGATGATACCGATAAACAAGACCAGCATACGCTGACGTCGCACCGACATCAAAACGATCATCTAATGACGCGGTTAAGCCAAAATCATACAGAATCCAGCCTTTGCTGGTTTCGCGAAATGGGCCGAATAGGTTTAATCCAAAACTCCCGCCGCCCTTACTGTAAGAAAAGCGAGCGCTACCAGATTTGGCAACTCCGTCGCCGTTTGATGGCAGTAAAACAAAAGAGGGGGTCGAAGCAGACTGATCCGCCAGCGCAGTCGTCACACTGAAAAGTGACACCACAAAACCAAACACTAAATTACGCATTTAAACACCCTTATACGCATTTTAAACACCCCTACACGTTCTACTAACACCTTCATTCACACTTGCATTCACACTTGACGTTAGGGAATAGGCAAGATTTTGCCCAAAAGTCAACCAAGGGGCGTGATTGGCTGTAAGTTTCTCCCATTAGTGGTTCCGCCGCTACATACAGGAATCACTCGGAAATTTATCCGGTGCACCCGTTTTCAGAGCTACAATTCAAGGCGGCTATTCAAAATTGGCGCTGCAGTAGGTACCTGCATCCCCGCAAAGAAATTCAAAGAAAACGTTGCTCAAATCAGGTATCTCGAAATCTTCCGATGCCTTCCATCAAGCAATGGGTAGCAAGTCCGCTCAGCCGTGTAACAATGTGATTGGTTCCCGAGGCAAAAGTCGGCTTATACGACGAACAAAGGGACCTTTCTTATGGTACACGCGTTCATAAGAAGGTGTTTTTAAACCCATAGCCATATGTCTTTGATTTACTGGTCGGAGTGAGAGGAATCGAACCTCCGACCCCTGCCTCCCGAAGGCAGTGCTCTACCAGGCTGAGCTACACTCCGACTGTCTGGCGATTACAAAATCCAGCGCCCTTTATCAAGGCCATAACAGTCGCCTTTGCCGTATCAATCAGCTGTTCTTGCGGCCAAACAGGTTCTTTAGCCAATAAAGCGGGATCAGCAACAGAAAGAAAAACTTTTTCAGGAATATCAGTGCAACCGCGATTAATCCGGTTTTCGCCAAAACCTTGCCGGCAATCAGTCCGCCTATCCCGACAGCGGCAACTTTATCCATTGACGGGTTAAAATCCGAATACTTGTTACCATCAGTAAAGTTGGTCATTGCCAAAACTTCCGGTGCAACTGCGTTCACCTGATCCAGCATAGTGGTATCTGCAATGAAATTCACAACCAATACGCCTTTGCGCCCCAGAATACGGATATTGTAGTTCAGCGTTGTTGTTTCATCCCCATCAAAACGTATCTCTTTTGCCCAATACAATTTGCGCCCTTCGGCGTCATAATGCGGCGGTGCAGCCCAACCAAGAAGTTCAAGCGCGGGATAGTTGTTTTCGCGTCGCCATTCGTTTTCGTCGCTGATATCCTGCTTCATGGTTTCCAGCAGTTCATCGTAATCGTAGCCATCCGCATCTTCGTCCGATACGTACCCAATATCGTCGAACGAAACCTCGATCCCCCATGTTTCATCCAGCGGCGTCATTTCAACCGGAAAGATCATACCCAGTGTGCCATCATCCGGCGGGTTACCCCAAAGCGTTGTCAGTACGTAAGTTGCGTCCTTGGCATCAAGGAAATAAAATTTATCCGACAGGTCAATTGTCGCAATATCCCCGCCAACGGTAATCTTTCCCTGTTTGAAATCCAGCGGTTCAAGCGCTTTAACGCCTTCTTCATTGTAGGCTTTGGAAATGTCGGGGAACATTTCTGTCAGGGTTTTAGCGGTAAGCGGGGATGCCAATGCCATTGAGGTGGCAAGTGCTATAAATACACGGTTCATATGTTAAGGCCTCGAAAATACAAAAAGGGGCAGTAAACTGCCCCTTTTTATCAATCTCAACCGGTATTTCAACTAATAGTTACAGGGACGCATCCAGCGCCGCAATCACCGCATCACCCATTTCGCTGGTGCTGGCGGGTTTTGCAGCGCCGGCTTGCATCAGGTCTGCGGTGCGCACGCCATCGGCCAAAACCTGTTCAACTGCGGCTTCCAGACGGTCGGCCTCGGCGCCCTCGTCATAGGAATAGCGCAGCGCCATGGCAAAACTAAGGATACAGGCGCAGGGGTTGGCCTTGCCTTGTCCCGCAATATCGGGGGCCGAACCGTGTACGGGTTCGTACATCGCCTTGGGTTTGCCGTTCTCCATCGGAACGCCCAATGATGCGGATGGCAGCATCCCCAGTGATCCGGTCAGCATGGCGGCGCAATCGGACAGGATATCGCCGAACAGGTTGTCGGTGACGATGGTGTCAAACTGTTTCGGGTTGCGCACCAGCTGCATGGCGCAGTTGTCGGCATACATGTGCGACAGCTCGACATCGGGGTAATCCTCGGCGCCAACCTTGGTGACAACTTCGCGCCACAGGATGCCGCTTTCCATTACGTTGGCCTTTTCGACCGAGCACAGGCGGTTGTCGCGTTTGCGGGCCAACTCAAAGGCCGAACGCGCCACGCGGTCAATTTCGCTTTCGGTATAGCGCTGGGTGTTGATGCCCACACGTTCGCCGTTTTCCTCGAAAATGCCGCGCGGTTCGCCGAAATAGCTGCCCGAGGTCAGTTCGCGCACGATCATGATATCCAGACCGGCGACCAGTTCCTTTTTAAGCGACGAAAAATCGGCCAGCGCGTCAAAGCACTGCGCGGGGCGCAGGTTGGCGAACAGGTCCATTTCCTTGCGCAGGCGCAGCAACCCGCGTTCGGGTTTGACCGAGAAATCCAGATCGTCATAGGCAGGTCCACCCACAGCCCCCAGCAGAACCGCGTCCACCTCTTGGGCGTGGGCCATGGTGTCGTCATGCAGCGGGGTGCCGTGTTTGTCATAGGCGGCACCACCGACAAGGTCTTCGGTCACGTCGATTGTCAGGTCGCGTTTGGCACCGAACCAGTCGATGATTTTGCGCACTTCGACCATGACTTCGGGGCCGATACCGTCACCGGCGAGGATAAGAAGCGAAGGGTTGCTCATGTTGCTGTTGTCCTTGATCTGAATGGGTTGCCAACCGCGTAACCTTTTGGCGGCCTCGGGTCAAGAAACGAAGGGCGACAACCCCTCGGCCAGCATATCCCAGACGCGGCGTATTCGCGGGGTCTGACGCATTGCCTGATGAGTGACCAGCCAGACGGGCAGCGGCGGGATGAGTAGATCGAGCAGCACCTGCTCCACCTGTGGATCATCCTTCGCCACATAGATTTGCGAAAATCCAAGGCCACAACCGGCGCGCAGAAGTTCCCAGTAAACCACGTTGTTATCACAGCGGATATGGAACCAGTCGCGCCTTGCATCCAACCCCATCTGCCGCATCCCGCGCAGGATCTGTTCGTCCGCGTCATAGCCGATCAGGTCATGGCCGTTCAACATATCCTCGATTGTTTCCGGCCGCCCCGTGCGGTTCAGGTAATCAACCGATCCGAACATCCCCAGCGGCAGATCACCCAGATGTTTCGCAACCACATCCAGTTGCGTCGGGCGATACATGCGGATGGCGATGTCTGCCTCGCGGAACAACAGGTTTTCACTGGCGTCATTGGGGGTCAGTTCAATGGCGATATCCGGTTCTTGTTGCATGATATGCGCGATGATCGGCGGCAGGATATGATGCGAAACGAACACGCTGGCAGTAATGCGCACCGTACCCTTGATTTGTTGTTCCTGCCCCGCCGCCGCCAGCGTCATCTGCCCGGCTGCTTCGCGCATGGTTTGGGCGGCGGGCAGCAGGGCCTGCCCGATATCGGTCAGTTGCAGCCCGCGTGGTTTGCGGGTGAACAGGGTCACCCCCAGCTGCTGTTCCACCTGTCGTATCTGGCGCCCCAGCGTCGGCTGGCTGGCCCCCAGACGGCGGGCAGCGGCGGAAAGCGAGCCTTCCTCGGCCACAGCAAGGAAGGATTGCAAAAGGGACCAATCAAGGGACGCGAGTGTTTTATCCATTCAATATTGAATACATGATCTGCATTTTTTCGCAATTTATAGTTTTTTGTGAATGGATAAATTGGGACCAACACAACACAGGAGTTTATCAAATGTCCAATACCGTATTGATCCTTGGCGGACGTGGCCGCTTTGGCCGCAACGCCGCTGACGCATTCAAGGCCCGTGGCTGGGAAGTGCGCCAGTTTGACCGCAAGTCGGGCAACCTGTGGGATGCCGCATGGGGCGCGGATGTGATCGTGAATGGCTGGAACCCGCTTTATCCCGACTGGGCCACGCAAGTGCCAAAGTTGACCAAACAGGTGATCGAGGTAGCCAAATCCACCAAAGCCACCGTGATCATCCCCGGCAATGTTTATAATTACGGCGTGGATGCGCCGTCGGTATACGGGGTGGACACGCCACACGGGGCCAAGAACCCGCTGGGCCGTATCAGGATTGAAATGGAAGCGGCCTATCGCGCCTCCGGCGTGCGCACCATTGTGCTGCGGGCAGGAGATTTTATTGACACGCAGGCCTCGGGAAACTGGTTTGACATGATGATCATACCTAAGATCAGCAAAGGTAAATTTACCTACCCCGGCAACCCCGATATTGAACACGCATGGGCGTGGCTTCCCGATCTGACACGGGCGGCTGCAGAGTTGGCAGAAATGCGGGACGACCTGCCTGCCTTTGCCGATGTGCCTTTTGCCGGTTACACCCTGACAGGGCGCGAATTATGCGCGGCGGTGGAAAAGGCGTATGGGCAGCCCTTGCGGCTGAAGAAAATGAACTGGCTGCCGATCCAGGTCGCCCGTCCGTTCTGGCCCTTGGCCAAGCATTTGCTGGAAATGCGCTATCAGTGGAACAAACCGCACCGGATTGATAGCACTACGCTCAAAGCCCTGCTGCCGGATTTTGAATTCACCCCATTGGCGCAGGCGATGCCGCTAGCGATCAATCACCACATCAACCCAGACTAGCCGGTGACGAGAGGCAACACCGGCCCGCCCGCCCACAGGCCAATACACCCCCGCACTCTCGATCTGCAAATCCTTTGACGGCAGCACATAATCCACCCGCAGATTGCCGGGTGCGGGGTCATCCTTCCAGTCAACCGTATCCAACGCAGGATCGGTCCGGTGCTGCGCGTTTGCTGCGCCCTGATCCCGCGCGGCCACCACAGCCCCTTCGCTTTTGGGCAGCGGGTCTTGCACCAGCGGATGCGCAAGCAGGCCTCGAATGGCGTCTTTCAATCCTTCGCCATCCAACGGGTCCTGATTGGCATCACCCAGAATGACAAACGGATCGCTGGTAAGTGGCGTATTCAGCCCACCATCCAGATAGACGTTCCAGAACCTTACTTCGTCATGGTTGCGTTTGCCGTTGCGGTCCTCGGGGCCGTCAAACACCGGTGGTCCGGCATGAAACACCATCAGGTTGATTACCCCTTCCGGCAACTCTACCGGCACCACCCAATGGCCGACCGACGACAGCCGCTGCTCTGCCAAGGCCTGCTGTGACGGGAATGGTTTGCCATCAACCGAAGGCAACACCGCCCCGGGAAATTCTGCCCATTTCAACGCGGAAAAATCCTGCGCCTGCGTTTCATCCAACGGATAGCGCGACAGCACGGCCATTCCACCCTGCCCCGCAAAACGCCCATACCCCTGCGCATCACGCGGGCCGCCAATCCGCCCGTCCCCATCCATATCCAGCCCCGTCTGCATTCCCGTGTTGGGGCGCAGGGCAAAGCGGTAAGGGTAGTCGCCCAGCAGATCGGCAAACGCGCCCAGCGCAGCATTGCCAGCGTCATAGTCAAAGCCGTTCAACAGCAGGATGTCAGGGGATACCTGTTGGATGACATCAACAACCGCTAGAACCTGTTTGTCCTTGCCCGACAGAATATCACGCAACAAAAGACCGGGGCCGCGGCGATGCAATTCTGTGTTGTAGGTCGCAATTCGGTAGGTATCAGCCGAAACAGGTCCGGTAAGCGCTGCAAAAATCAGGCAGGCATATAGCCATATTTTTCGACCAAAGCGTTGTTGCGCTTGCGCTTTTCCTTGATCATCGAGGCGATCCGCCCCATGGCGATGCCGCGCATAAACAGACTTGTTGGAAGAAATGCCCATACCGCCATTGTCCACACCATCGTCTGTGGAGAATCAAGCACAATCGGATCAAACACCTTAGAAGCCGCCTTGATCGCCAAGGGCGAGATGAAAGGTAAAAGGAATCCCAGAATAATATTCAAGCGCCCGTCACGATAAAGTCTTGCAACCACGTCCCCACCGGCCGAGGGATCAAACGTCGGTAAGTTGACCCAGACATTGAATGTCTTACCCCGTGAGGGCCAGCCTTGAAGGCGCATCAGAATCAGGAACACAGCAAGCGTCAGCAGCGAGATGAGATAGCTTAGCCCAGCCGTTGCACGAATCAGAATTAGGCTCTCGGCACTGGCGTTTTCTGGCAACATCAGGACAACCAGACGGACAGGGCTATATGAAAAATCAATCGCCTGTCCAATCACCGACCCAGTCGCGCCAACAAAGCGAGTAAGCGTAGTGGGTTCGATCTGGCCACGGAAAATGATGGAGAGCAGGAATACCGTCAAGAGCAATGAAACAAAGCGCACACGATTGAACGGCGGCGCGTCGCGAAATTCGACAATGCTTGGATAAGTAGATGAATATTCAAAGAAAATCAGAACAGCACCAAAGATACCAATAAGAGAAACCACTTGGGCAGCATCGGTATCAATACCGGGCAATAGCATGGATGGAATTGCCACCAGCACCAGTATCAATATAGCACGTGTAAAAGCGCCTGTCAGTTGTGAAACTACAGATTTCATACCATTAATCCAGTCAGAAACGATACCTTGACGCTTCCCGTTTTCGCGTTCCGCCCGCATATTGTGGCGGCTTGCCTCAATCTTGCCCAATTTCTGCCTTCTTTCACTTTCCAGCACAAGTTACTGTTAACTTTAACTAAAATATTGAGGCAATTTCGTGGTAAAACTGGTGCGACTTTGCATCAAACTTGGAACGAAATAGGGCCCGGCTCATGGCCGGACCCCACATAGTGTGTTTGGGGCCAATTCACCCCCAAGAAACCTAAACCCAAGGACGAACCGAGGATGCCATTGTTTCGAATTTGGCAATCGAGTCGGCTTTCTTCATGGTTAACCCGATGTCATCCAGCCCTTCCAACAAGCATTGCTTCTTGAAGGCATCGACATCGAATTTCACCACTTCCCCATCCGAAGTCGTGATTTCCTGCGTTTCCAGATCAACCGTCATGCGGGCATTCGCCCCTTTTTCCGCGTCTTTCATCAACAGGTCGACCTGTTCCTGCGGCAGAACAATCGGCAAGATGCCGTTCTTGAAACAGTTGTTGAAAAAGATGTCGGCAAAGCTGGTCGAGATCACGCATTTGATGCCAAAATCCTTGAT
>JAUUEI010174293.1:0-15020 GCA_032274625.1 Depressigyra globulus
ACTGTTAAAGCAGAAACGGTGGCCATGGCTCACTAGTAGATGAATGAATGAATCATAAATGTCTGCAACCCATTAAATAGATTAGTCATGTGACCAAATAACCATGGATTCATGTAAAAAGATACCTTGTTTGCCGAGAACGTTTTTGCGATGCAGCCTACCTAAAGACCCTATTTTCCGTGTACATATATATTTTTTTAATTTTATATTTTGTCCCAAAAATAAAATTATATTTGCAGTTATTTTTCTCCTATCAGTTGAAGTTTGAGTGCATGCAAAACTGTAGATCTAGTCTAGAATTGGTCCTAATAAGACTAGAGAAACCTCGTTTGTTTCTCTGAGAAGCAGGATGGTTCCACGAATAGCTCAAATGGATGTAGATTTACCCCTCATGAAAGTTTATTAGCACAAGATGAAAGTCCATTACAAGGAACCTACGAATATATCATTTTGGACAAAGTCCAAGATTTATTTCGTACAGTGGTCTTAGGATTTGCATAGCAGATTGTTTTCGTTTTTGTGGTGTTGGTTATTGTTTTGGGCATAGGGTGTCAATGTGTGTGTGTGTGTGGGAGGGTATGAATCTATGTAAAAGATATGGAGACAGATCTTATTGCAAAATTGGATGAAAATGAAATATTAACACAGTTGACTATCTGTTTTTGACTGATATCTATAGACAGGATGAAACTAGGTTTGGGCATTACTGCCTGTGTGAAAAAGCAAAGGTAAAAAAGAGAACACATTTGATAACCATGATGTGTGTCACTATACATTATAATCATAGTGTAAGTTACTTTTCATTTATCTATTATTAATATTGGTAAGGGTTTGGGCATATTTTTGCTGGCTCCCAAAACAGTTTTGCGAGCATTCACAAACTCAAAACAAAACTACTAAATGCTGCTACCATTCTTCACAATAAACTGCTATATATTCTCCGTCAAAATATATATTCATTTAATAATTCTGTCATATTGAACTAGTCTGAACAGTTGGACATTACCGGTATATTAGATGTTTGTGATTTAAAGGTGAAGTTCAGATTTTAGTTCCGGTTTAGCCAGTTTTGGGCAAATAAAACCTATTTGAATTATCAGAATTACAATTTACTTTCATATTTTTGTTCAGAATAGCGATATCTATATATCCAGTACGTATTTGGTCACACTAGTACTTGTAGTAGCTCGATGTCGATTTTTTGAATAAATAAAAAATTGCTATGTACGAACATATTGATATCGAGCTACTACAAGCACTGGTGTGACCAAAAACATATTGAATATATAGATATTGATATTCTGAACAAGAATATGTAAGTAAATTGTAATTCTGATAAATCAAAAAGGTTTTAGTGCCAAAAACGAGTTAAATCTGGACTTCCTTTTTAACAACGAGAATCAACGCTTTTTATTATTGTTACCGTTCTACTAAATTGTTTTATGACTACTGACTGCAGAATTCCGTCTACCTAGTTCCATTTTATGCTGCATTATGCTTTAATCACTGTGTCATCCCTTAATTAGGTGGAGAATGCAGAATTAAGTCATGTTGTTTTATGCTTGTAATAGCTAAAGCGTTAGAATGTACAAACCGGAATTGTGTAAAGTACACGGACGCCATCTGTTGGAAAGTCGGGCGGGGTTCGCTATTGGCCTACTACTAATATGTTAGTACTCTCAGCACATGAAAAACACTGATGTTTTTAGTGTATTCAATATCTGAAGTTTATATTTTTAAGCCAGATTACTGTAAACTAATTCAGTGCCAAAAACCCATGTGTAATGCTGTTCACATGTAAAAGTATGCGTTATCATTAGGGCTAAAACTATTTAGGAATCTACACAACTTGACAGAAAAATAAACATATAAAATACCTGATAAAATATTTAATTCATGGTATCTTTTAGTGCTATCATGTGATTAAACATTCAGTCATAGTTTTAAGATGCTGAGTACTGTAGAAGACGATCAGCTATTAAAATCCACTCACACAAAAGACAGAGACAAATATGACATTACTTTCATGTGACAATACATTTTGAAATAAAGCATTTATGAACAATAAATATTATTATATTCTATGGTACAGATCAACGGGTATTCCACCACAGACTGAGACATATGGTTAACTCACTAAAGTGAAAATGAATAATGATAATGAAATCTGGCCAGTTAGACTGGGATCAACAGACTTAGATGTAACTATTTAATATTCATACACATGTAATTTAAAACAACTTGCTTACATAAAAAGTACATGAATCGTAGTCACGTTTGAAGAATTATAATCAAATAACAAAGCAACAGGATGCAACAGTGGTTTTCTTAAATGTAACATCTTCAGTTTTGTTTTGTCTATGTTAGAGAGTTTCATTTATATATCCTATGCTAAGTTTCTAACAGTAACGCAGAACCAATATAACAGATACAAAAAATGTATAATGTTGTGCATTTTATATGTTGAAGCTAACAGTTTCAAAAACTACAAATAAACATGGTTTCAATTTGGCGGAATGCATTTAATACTATAAACCATGAACAAATTGCAAAATTTATAAGAACACATTATTTTCCAGGTTAGGCGACGTCGTTCAGTCAAAAGGTCATGCGTAAAATTTAAACGTTGCGAACGTGTGCCAAGTTTCATGTACGCAAAAAAACACATTTAATCCAGTTTATGGTAGTTTGTTAAAAAGGTTAGTAAACAAAGACCATTATTTTTGTTTGATTATACAGTCATATATAATTCACCAATTTGCTAAAAGTTTTGGTTTTTGTCCGCCCAACATAAAAACTATTTTGGTTATTTAATTTTTTTTAGATACGGATACCTATGATGTAAATTTAGTATTTAGATACATTTATTGTCTGTTAACTTTCCCCCTTATAAACAGCACATATAGAATACCATACAAGTTTTCGCTAAATATCATTTTTACGAAACGAGTGAACATTCCATAGATCGTCTGACCAATGAAAGTGAGGACTGATACCTTTGGGAAGTTCACGAGTTTCGTAAAAATGTTATTTAGTGAAACAAGTGTGGTATTTTATTTATTATATACCTTTTAATAAGGTAAAATCGATCAATCGCTATAAACATAGCCAAACAGACAAGGAAATGCACAGCGCCAACACCAGAAAGATGACGTGACATCGCTTAACGAAATGATGTCACAAATGATGGCTACTAAATTTGTACGACACCGGGAGGATAATAAAGATCTATCCTTACCCACCTGTCTTACCGCCAACAGCATTATCTGTCTATGAGTCCATGAGTCCAATGTCCCACTGATTATAGAACAACATGTGACAGACTGTGATATACTAGACTGAAAAAGAAAAAAAAGCGACAAAACAAATATTTTGCCTCTAAGTTTCCATATACTCAGTCGGGTTTCAATTTGAAATACTGTATTATAAAAATACCATTACACCAGGTCCCTAATCAATTTATATATACCTAACTATTCTCTAATGGGGGAGGTGTTGATTTAAATATTGTAATTCAGAAAATTAACCCACATATAAAACTGCAGTGAAAAAATAAATACAGAATAAACACTTGTTTACTGGTCATGAGTTTCACAAATAGATTAAAATGTTTAACCAGTCTTTTATAACACAATTAGCTGGCCAGGCCAAACAAAGTTGCTTAGAAAGTAACACCTGACTAATCAGAATTAATCGGAAGTAACTGAGCACTGCATTCCAATCATCTCATGTTTATCGTGACCACGTTTAAATCAATCAGAACTGATTCAGAAGTCATATTCACGATTGGAGAACTCAATAATGAAAAGCTGTATCCATTTTCACAACACAAATTAAGATGGAGCAAAATAAGTAATGACAAGAATATTTATAAAACAAATATTGTTATTCAAATACTTCAAATATTTTAAATTAAAGTTTGTTCACACATAAATTATCCAATCATCATCATTCGAGACAGTTGGAATGCAGTAACTTTCCAATTGTTAACTTGAAACTCTCCAGTTGAGAATATGATAAATACAAGGCAGTCGGAACACAGTAAACTACTAAAATTTTCTAAGAGTTCTACCATTTGGAATTTTGGCTGGAATCACTGAATTGCAATGGTTGATTTCCTGAATTATTGTATTTGCAAAAGCATAAATACTACACTATCAGTGGGAGATAAATACGTCACAGAATCATAAATAGTAACAACAATGAACACAAAGGAGACTGATCACAGACACTGAAAATAGGTACACATTTCTTGTAAGTAAATCCAATGTTACGTTTCTCAAACCACAGGCACTTGACGCTTACCTGGGCCTAATTACTGACATACCGCTCAGTTGTTTACGTAACGTTATGTACTACCAACGCTTGGCCTACAAACCGATGTTTATGTAATGTCACCCACTACTATATATATAAACACAGGGTCTCGCACTCTGCCATCTTAATTCACTTAGTTTTAAGACCGGCCAATTTAAAAATTCAGTTACACGTGTTAGTTCTTAATTTTACCAATAAAACGTACCTCATGTACAAACCTCGGTCATTCTAGTATTCTTACATAATGACTGATTGGACTTCTTGTGAAAAGGAAATGAAATATTACGTACGAAAGGCGAAAAACACTGTGATAATTTTTACGTGCAACATTATATCGCAGTAAATCTCTTCCGATTTTTTCATTGGTCCAATTTCAACCTCCTGCCAAACTAGTATTTGATCATTATGGCATTCTAAAAATAATGCCGACTTAAAACAAGTGTCAACAAAGAAGTTATTTAAGGAACAAGTCTTATGGTACATAACTTTTAATTTGTTATCTACTTATAATTTAGATTAAAATAATGTGTGAGATTTACTGCGATATAACGTTGTATGTAAAAATGTATCACAGTGTGTTTCGCCTTTCGTATGTAATATTTCATTTCTTTTTCACAAGAAGTCCAATCAGTCGTTATGTTTAGAATACTAGAATGACCGAGGCTTGTATAGGAGGTAAGTTTTAATGGTAAAATTAAGAACTAACACGTGTAGCCGAAATTTTTAAATTGTGACACCTTGTTTATATATAGTAGTGGGTGACGTTACGTAAACATCGGTTTGTAGGCCAAGCGTTAGTAGTACATAACGTTATGTAAACAACCGAGCGGTATGTCAGTGAATAGGCCCAGGTAAGTGTCAAGTGCATGTGCTCAAACTAAACATAATTTCACATATGGTCTATTTAAACACATTTTCACACAGATCTTGTATTTAAACAAAAGTCAACATTTCTAATATTCTTCTATTTAAATACAATCTTACGTTTTGAATTTAAATAATAGTTTCACATGAATATTTAAATACAACGTCAAATGTTCTTACAACAGAAAGAGGAACAGCAGATCAAAGTAAATCACAATAATAATTATAATATAATACTTTGCAATGGATACTGGGTCCTGTTCTGTAAAGCCAAACTCAGCACTATAATCAACTTAAGGTCCAAGGTTGCAACCATATCTTTTTCATTAAACTGTTTGTGGATTCTAAGGAAATGTTACGGTCACTACCTAAGAAACAAAAGGTGATTTTAATGCTAAAGTTGTTTGGTAAAACGGGGCCCTGGTTCTTTTTATGAAAATGTCTTATCCTTATTGCCATTTCACCCGGACAAAACAAAAACACACATTTTCGGTCATTAAGGGCTCGCATGCAAGTGATATATTCCCAAGTATGCTTAGGTATGTCTTTTCTTTCAAGCTCATTCAACTCATTGTCTGATCTAGAATGTAGCTGTAGTGTCCAGGTCAAGACTCAAACTTGCTGAACAAATTATAAATACATGCCACCTTTAAAGTATGGGATATTTCTTCAGCTCGTGACAGACAACATTAATTTCACTCAGGACAGGTAATCCGTAATTCCTCCAAACTTGTAAGTTATTGTCTATATAACTCCAGACAAGTAGATAAGCATTTAATACATTTAATTTATTGTTTTGGTTTATGCAAGAATGTAAAATGTTAAAAACAAATTAATGTGAAAGTTCTAAACCTAACTTTAATGTAATGTTGATGGCAGATGGTCAATTGGAAAGGTTATTTTATAATACACATTGCATGTGAGCCTAAAATTAAACATCCTCTGGTGTTAACTAGATTGTCTAAACTTCTTCTCACAGTACTGGACCGACTGCCTGGAGGGTGAGGGCATTCAGATGATTAGATGTATATATCATTTCAATGTTGACTTATAACGTGTGGCACACGAGCCACACATTAACATCCTCTGAGATTCACTTTTTCACACCTCTAGACTGTTTAGCCTTCTTCTGAAGGCGCTGGACCAACTGTTTGCATGGAGGGGGAATTGGTGTCTCATCTCGCAGATGCAGAATGGCTTTCTGGACAAAGTTATAGGAGTTATTAAGAGTGCGTGGATACTGCATGTTGAAGACCCAGTAGGAAGCGAACAAGGAGGCAAATGCCATGGTGAACTCCTCAAACTCCTGCAGGACGGTCTCCTCAGCCACCAAGAAGAACTCATCACTCTTGAATATACTTCCTCTGGAAACCAACATGGGAACCACCTTCCCTTGCGGGTCCACCTCGTCCTCCTCACCCACCTCACGCACCATCTCCACAAAGTTCTCCCGGAGCAGCAGAGGAATGAGGCAGAGAGCGGTAACCATGTCCCAGTACTGCTTTAGAGCTGCATTGTCCTGTTTTGCTTGCTCTGCCTGTTTCAAAATGGCCGCCGAACCAGACAGCTGGCGCGCCATGTCCACGATTCCTGTAGCAAATTTGACACAATACTCTTGCACCGTGTGATCAATGTCAATTCGAGTGATGCGCTGGAACTCTGCCAGAAGGTTTTTGCCTGTAAACAACTGTGGGTATGTCTCTTGTATAGCGGGAATACTCGGCATTTCCACAGTGATGAACGATCTGCGCACATCGAATGTGTTTTCTAGGTACTGCTGGATTTCTTCTTGTGTTGCTAGTTCCTTCGATGTGGATGGCTGTTCGTCTTCTGACATCAACTTAACTTTCTTCTCCTCTAGTTCAGATGAGCTCGATTCACTGTTCTGATCATTGGTAGAAACTGGCACTGTGCAAATAGCCGATGATGGTACAGGAACTACCTCAGCTGTCATGGCAGTATGCTTTCGTTTAATTTTCTGTGGCTCACTCATTCTTTCATGAGAAACTACAACAAATCAAACAAAATATTTATTAGACTTTACAGAAATTATTACATATGTTACAACCTACATATATTCTAAGGCTATTTGTGAATATTTTAACTTACATTTTCAGTAATATTTAACAAATCTTGAAAATATCATAATATGAAGTTTCCATTAACTAACTGAAAAAAAGGGGAAACCGTTATCCACTTTGCAAAGTTCTACAGTTTCAACAGAAAAAGGTTTTGAAATCTCAATAATAATTCCCAATTTAAACATTTTTTGTTCAAAAATACTATGGTACATGATAATTAATATGTGAGACTGTTTGGTTTGTTTGTCTAACCACTACTCCATTATAATAAAAGTCTAAGGCCCAATTTTTCACCAAGGGTTCAATCATGATAAGTGATTCAAGTAAAAACGGACAACCTCGATTCTTCAAGTTGATACAAATATGAACTTTAAATGATGAGCTCATGAGTTATAATAATGTGTCAACAACATTATTTCAGTTCAAACTAGCATGAACCAAAAAAATTACTTGAACCAACAATGAGAAATCGGGCCTAAAAGAATCAACAGTAATAATCTCATTAACATAAGACGACTAAGCAAGGTGGGTATTTAAAGGTGTGAATATGGCTGAAAAACCTTACAGGCACAATTGAGGGCCTTTTTGTCACTAAATGAATTTTTGGTTGATACTTTGAAAAATGATAATACCCGAGGAAATAAAGATTTATTGTTAATTTTCAAATAAAATTTGTTGCAGTCATAACGTTATTACCACAACGTGATCAACTCAACACACTCATTAATATGGTATGCAAAGTTAAATAAAAAAATGTTTAACCCTCCTGCACCATTTTGTTTCTCTCCTTTGAATTCCATTTCCCCCAATCATGCAGCTCAGGAATCTCACAGACCCCAAAAAGTGTCTTTTGAAGCATGGAACTTGGGACAGGAACTCTATTTTTTGTAGTTACTTAAAATCCTATTATGGGACTCCCCAAATTTCACAAAAAAACCTCAACCGACTACCTCCACATCCTAATCCTCTGCTTTGGGGACTAAAACAGGTGCATGTCTCTTATGGATATAACCATGTCACACACCAGAGCTTCTAGAATTTGGTAGCGATACCGCCCTAGCTAGTGATTTTCAATGTTGGGCTAGTAATTAACTACTGTGGACTTGCATGATAGATAATGAAAAAAGGATATATATTTTTTAATTTAGTGTCAAATGAATATAGATATCAATAAGGCTAGTGGATTTTTAGTCATAGCTAATGCATTTTGAAAATCACTCGATCTCATAGCTAGCGCCAGTATATTATTTCAGTTTGTTTATTAATATTATTTCGTTTCAGGGGTCTTATTATTAGTGAATTTTGTTTCAATTCCTGAAGCCCTGCACACACCCATCATTTCCAACATCTTTCACTGTGGGCTTTGTTTGATCACTTCACTGTGGTCATTTTTGGCATGTTAAGCACTAGCAACCATCTACCAGGCTGCAAAATAACTGGGTTCATATAGCAAAATTCTGCATTTGCGATGTAATATTTGAGTTTTAACAATGACTAGCAGTTTGCAATGCATGGTGTTTTGTTTTAGCCATATTGGATCTTTGTATTGTCATTGCCAGAGAACTCACTTATGTGTTTCGATTTTTTTCTGGGATTGCTACGGAATAAATGATTTGCCAATGATTAAAAAACAAAGTGTCTCAAAGTACAACCTTTTTGGGTGGACAGTATTTTTTTTATTCATGTTATCGAGTGGTCATTTTATAAAAGTGCTAATCAAATTTCAGTAGTTGCTATTCAATTCTATATTCAGTAGGGAAAACTGGTTACAAGCAAAACTTTCAAAAAAATTGCACCCTGCCTACTATATTCCCTACGATATAATTATTGATAAATTCTCATGGGTATTCATGCAAAGTATTTTTAATAAGGTAGTTTTACAGAGAACACTATTCAAGTTTATCATGCAACTAAGCTTCTAGTTACCTGATCGCACCTGCATGATAACTGGAAGTGTTATATAGTCACTGCCTGATAACACGTGTTATATAGTTACTAGGAAATGAATACTGTGCATGACACGTTCCCCCCACCCCATCTAAGTTAACGAACATTCATTTCCAAAAAAGAAATGTAGAACTACATACAACAATAACCGTTTATATCTACTGTACCATTAGAATGCATTTAGTTTTCAAATGTCCCACTTCTGCCCCTATTTGGAACAAGTCAGCGATTTAAATTATACATTTAAATGACAAAAACAGTAGTTTTGAGGTGGTTTTCACCTCTATACCGCGCATGATCAAGTCATTTCCAGTCGATGTTGTTTGTTTCCTGTCTGTGACATATACTCCAGCCTGAAAAGGGTTGCATGACAAAAATATTTACCAGGTTACGTTTTGATATCATAATTATTTGGCTCGGTTCGATAACGGTAGGAGGCTCGCTGAAGCTCGCCTGTTACCCCATTATCTAAACCTCACCAAATAACAATGATATCAAAACGAAGTAACTTGGTATTCTATATTTATCATACAATCAAGCTTCTGGTTACCTGATAACACCTGCATAATAACCGGAAGTGTTATATAGTCACTGCTTGATAATACGTGAATGTTATATAGTTACAAGGAAATGATGTCTGCGCATGACAAGTTCCCCCCTTCCCATATACTCCTAGTCAGATACCCAATTGATGGGTCCAGAGGTTTGATCCTACAACCCAAGCACCTCAGACAAGTGCTCAACCACCCCTTAGCATCTCATTATCAGTCAATGAAATAGTTATTTTAAAAATTCATACCTAATTTATAGGTTATGTTTAGGTCATCTGATTATGCATACAAAATGTAAAATTCAAGTGCCATGTGCTTACCAAAACATCATATATTTGCGACTTCTCTTAAATATCAATTATGATGGGAAAATCATTTTAAGGACACCTCAGCCACTTTTATATGTTAAACCTAGTTGTTGCCACATAGGCTACTCTTTTCAATTAGAACCAAGGGATATTTCATTGGAAATAACACCATGAGTGATGACCATGTAGTGAATTGAATGGTAAAAACATATGTAGATACTGATTGATTAAAGTAACCAACTTTAAAATAGGGGATAACTGTGTTGTATTTTGCAGATGTTAATTCTGGTTTTATTGTAGTAAATTGAGTTATATCGATGATGCTTATTTTATAGTTCACTTGTCGATGGGCATTTTAGATTGTGCACAACAGTTGCCCGACTGTCTTGTCCAGTGTTCCACATCACGTATTTGTGTAGTACCCTTTGACTCCCAAAATCACGTAGAGAAAAATTTGTCAGGAGGTCTAAACACATACAGATATTACATGGTGGAGGTCTGATCACGTAAAGTATTTTCTGAAGGAGGTATGTGAGCAATGCAAATTGAATGAACTCGTTTCGACGTTTTCAAACACAAATTTCTTGTCACATGGTTCTCTAAGCCAATCAAATCTGAAGATAGAATGTCTGCTAGGACATCTCATTGGATTCGAGCACCCACAACTTCCAATTGAGTCTTTTATTTCTTTTTGTCAAATTGAGAAATAAAAAGGAGTGAACTCCAAGCACATAAGCTGATCACCACCTACTTTTAACAGAATTATTATAAGAAGCGAACAGACCAAGTTTCCGTAATAGGCTACATTAGACCAAGTTACTGTAATATTTTAGATCAACTATTTTATTATACACAGGCATATTTTTGCATTCTAGTCAATACTAATAATCTCACTTATCTTCAGACCGACCTATATGAATTTACACCAACTTTAGGTAAAAGCGTCTCACTAAATACCATTTACTGTATAAAAGAGATTACAAATTTAGGTTGTAACTATTGTGTGAAGAAAAATCTAAAACATATTTCGGCAAATGAATTAGGTTTTCTTTAGTGCTTTTTAAAGCTGAAACTAGCCTTTTCAGAGAAAGTAGGTCAGCTGTTTAATATTAACGAACCACTATTATCCCTGATTTGTTAATATTATGCGAGAAACAGCTCTTGGTAAAATGAATACTGTGACCATTCAACTTTTCGGCAAATCTGAACGACAAAACCGTTATCGTAATCAAAACTGTATCTCTGCATAAGGCAGAGTGGAAAGTTTTTTTGGACAAAATTGTGATTGTCTCTGTGAAGTACCATCAACTAACTGCCTCATCCATGGGAGGACTGTCACTCCAACACGATCATGTAAAAGATATTTCATCCCTACTACATCACTTTCAGGAGGAAAGTAATACAATCATATTATAATTTATAGCCACTGACTTAAACACACACACAATTTTTTTTTTTAAATAAGAAAATTAAAAAAAAATCACTTTGCATTTGTGTGGCCCTAGATTGATAAGGATAAGTTCTGAATTTGTTTTCATGTTGGCTAAACTGAAGACAGATGAATGGAAGGTCAACATATTTATGGAAAAAAACCTTGATATATGTGTGTGGCACGGAGCCATTTGGTATTTCTACATTTTCAAAACTGTTCTAGCATAAATTTACAGCACAGCAAGGTTTTTTTGTTTTGTTTTTTTTGTTTTATTAATCAATGACAATTTTTTAAGAAACCATTGTTTTAATGAACATTAAATGCCAAAAGAAAACAATTTGGTGAATACATATTGAAATTTGCAAAAGAATTTGCAGATTGGCGAATATTTTTGGCAAACATAAATAAGAAGACAGAGCTAGCCCTGACAGTGTTATTCACTCAGCCAGTCACCAACAGTTTAAAAAAATTTTAAATTAAGATTCTTCAAATATATGTACACATGACCAAGTTACGGTATTTCAAAGCAAGGTTGCCATTTAATAAATATTCATCAGCCGATTACTTGAGTTTTTTTTTTTTCGTTCTCTCATGAGTTCGTGTAGCCCCTAGATTCTTTGGTGGGGGTATGAATACCCTTTCGCTTTGGGGTGGAGGTATGAATACCCTCACATGCAACAGAGATGTGGAACACTTGATGTCATAGAAGCCATCCAATGGTAATTTTTAACCCATGTACGTTGTAGTCACCAAGTGACCACATTTATTATTTTAGTACAGTGCTCGACTTTAAGATTCTACTCCATGGGATATTTGTTGTTTTGGAATTTTCGTGTGTGTGTGTGTGTGTGTGATTTTATTGGCCACTGATTTTTGAAACTGGGACAGTTGGAATTATACAAACTTTAAATATAAAGATCTACAGTGACATTAGGGGGAAAGTCTTATTTTCTGTGTATAGACGAGTTTATTGAGCCAGTGACGTCAAAGTACTGTGCATGGCCATGTTGGAATCACGTGATCAATCTGCCATTAAGGAAGTGAAACTTCAAATATTCCAGATCCGTTTAGTAAATATAAAAACTTCAGTGGGTTTAAAAGAAAGATACCATACCACTCTAGCTTTCTCTGAACAAGCCAGCTAACCTTCTCTAACATTATTATTACACATAACTGCTAAACAAACGTTTATTTGCGATGGATGATACAAGTAGCAGAAAATCACATGGGGTTGGGGTGGGGTACCTCATGTACCTAATGTTAATAAAATAAAAAAATAATAATATTAATAATGCCCTAAAACTATAATGTCAGTCTAGAAACTTATTTTCAATCCAGAGACATTATAAAGATTACTATTCACACTAGTCACTCCTTATTTCACCCTGTCTTAGCTCGAACTAACCCCGTCTGTGAAGAATAGGTTTAAAAAGTAGTTTTTTCCTGCTTATTAATTAAGTACTTTAAAAATTAATTTGAATACAAAATATTGCCCATTGTAATACAATTTGTACGTATGCTTCTCTCACGGCCTCCCCCCACACACATAATCTTCGTTGAAAACTTATTTTTCCAAATCCATAACTATTTCACAAACCCCTTCACCATACCCTAAATGTGCTAGGTGCGTTAATAAAATTTAGATTTTGGGGGAGGCCTACCCTCTCCCAATAATTTCATTTGTTTAATGGTAGACCCCCTTAACTAGTGTGTGAAGCACGTACTTGAGCAAGGTGCTAGATCCTCCTTCCCCCATATTCAAACTGTTCCACCACTTATGGTAGCCTACACCACCTGTTTTCCACAAATTTAGTTGGACACTGGTTCTATAATCTTTACCATTTATTTTCTTACGCATTCACTATTGTTCTTGACTTTATCACCTTATAAATTATATACACTTGCATAGTATGTCTACTTTATTTATTCTCTGTGCTTTTGTATGTGTGCTTCGCTATTTAAGTTTTTAATCATTGTAATATTTCCATCAACTTTAATATGAATGTACAATGTTTAAATGACATTGAATTATCCAAGATACTGGTTTTGCTTTAAAAAAATGCCAAAATTGCTAAGTCTACACAGGCGTATAATGTTATTGCTTCGTGAATTTCACTCCCATAATGGCGGCCGTACAGTGACGTCATCTATCGGCAATGTCAAACACTAATGGGCAATAATCGGAAAAAACGCTTGATTAGTTACAGTGAAAAGATAGAATTGGTATTCATATTCCCCCCCCCCCCCCCCATATAAACAAATTTGGATATCTGTTATGTAGATATATAGGTCCTGTACTTTTTAAATCTCAACGTTCTGAGGCTCTTATATCTTAATACTATACCAATTTTCCAATAGATTACATCATCTGAGATTTTTATAGCAACTTTGTGTGTCTTGGCCTTGGGGATGTTTATAGCTGTGGGGTTTTTTCTCTCATAAAAACCATTGAAAATTAATATAACAATTTTTATTTTCGTTTGTGACAATATTTCACAATTTATGAAAATATGGTTTTCACGCATAACCCTTTGACATCAAAATCGTATTCGATTAAACAAAATTAAATGTTCTATTTATTTTATAGCCTCTAAATATAAATATTAAGGCTTAGTCCTATATTAACACTCACTTAAATAATGTCTTCTAATTTAATGTTTGTAGGCAACATCACATACCTTTCAAAAGACATAAATATTAGGGTTTAAATGTCAGGGTTTGTTTTGTGTGGTTTTTTGGGGCAAATTTCATTAAATGATTTCTCCCTATAGTTAATAAATTCAGTTGTATGAAAGAAAAACCCCAAAATATCTGCTTGACCCATACCTAAAAGTACTTGTATGTTTACTGTGCTTTCCGATATACTTTTGTAAAACAGTGTTTAGGTACTGCCAGTTTATTGAAAAAAACAGTTTGAACATAGTGTGAACACAATTTCAGTATTGCATTAATCGTATTTGTACTGCAGACGACGAATCACGCAGAATTCAATGAAAATCTGCATAAATTGCAAGCAGTAAAGGTGGGTTAGTAAAGCCATAGCCAACGCAATCGAGAGTATTAAAACCGTTTCCGTGTTTGTTAAGGGCATACAAAAACAACAGTTCAAAAGATGCGTGAAATACTACCTGTACGACAATAAAAACATGCAGACCACAAACTATATCGAACTAGTGGGCTGAACTACAATACATTTTAAGTATTCTGCTGCACATGTCACATCGCCCTAACCACGTACGCCATGTTTGTATGGGGATCATTAAGTATACCAGATGTTTTATTGATTTATGAATACGAAAATATGTTTCATCCCGAGTAATATTTTAAATAAATCAAGTTAATTGATCAGTTTATTTATAACCGCAACATAATAATCAACCTGAACACCTGTTAATACATATATTGGTTTAATAACCATTGCGTGATGACCGTACAATAGGCTATATATATATATATATATATATATATATATATATATATATATATATATATATAAAAACACACAAAACACTATATAAAA
>JAUUEI010175404.1:1215-15015 GCA_032274625.1 Depressigyra globulus
AGGTCTTAAAAAGAGAGATTTAATTCAATAATGATGTTTCTTAGTATAAAAGTTGCATTATGTGAAAACTATGGGCAGTGTTGGCAAAACAATTCACATGGTCGGCCCATTATGTTTATTTTATATGATTCCTAGTCCAAGTTTCAGCATGTTTCTGTTTAAGTATTTGTCATTGAATATTGCTGAAGTTTTGTAAGCTCGATTAGTTTATAGCAGGAGAGGTTCAGGCTGGGAGAAAACTAGAACGACCAACAATGGGTATTTTCATTTAGCATTAACTTGATTTTTAATTAAAATGCTAAAACATGTGGCTTTTAATGTTTTATACTATTTGTTTATTTAGCCTTATATTTCATCTTAGTACCTTTTTAAATGAAAAATCATTTGATATATGTTTTTTATTTACTGAAGTGTTTTCTTAAAGGGTTATTGGCAATCTCATTGTCTGGGATCTCTGTGTTCACGATGAGAGAATCTGCAACAGATCCAGTCAAACCGGTTCAGCCAAAGGATATCAAAAAAAAAAGTACGTCATAATAATAGTGTACTTTTATTTTAATATAATCTTTTTTATATAAATGAATATTTCAACTAACTAGTTTGTGTTTTCCCCAAACCAAGATGTTGTTTGTAATCACGTTTTCATTCATAATGCTGGAGGTCTCGCGATGATTTTTGAAATGCAGTAGCCCCTGCTGAAGGAAACCTGTCTATCCAAATTTAATAAACAACATTTGCCTCTAATATGTTATTGATGCCATTTTAGATTTGAATAGGTTTGAATTTGATCTCATGAAAATGTAATGGGTCTTACTAAACAACAAGAGAAAATTTCAGTGTTAGGGTCAAATTGTTCTAATGATATCACCATTATTTTATAAGCCATTTAGCATTACAGGCCGAAACTTTCGACAAATTTCACGAGAATCCATATCGATTCTCAGAAAGCAATCTGTGAGAATCTTCATAATTCCGCCATATTTGTTAGAAAAGAATCTTACTGCCACTGTAACAAGTGGTGATGAGTCTTTGGGATTCATTGGTAGTGGTGTATAACATTGTATGTGGATTTGATTTCGTCATTAATATTTTGTAATTCAATTTCCATTTCCATTTTTGTGAAATATTTCATTAGCATCCATTTGGATTCTGATCTTTAATACCTGCACGAATCTTTACACAAATCGGATTCTAAGATTCTCGCGAAAGTATAGGCCTGCATTATTACTGTGTTTAGTTTTATCCACTGTTAACCGCTTTCGAATTGAACCTAAAGACTATACTCATAACCTAATACATCAGTACCGAAACTTAGGTTGTGCTAGCTGCAACATATTTCATAGGTTCTTGACGATCTGCAGGTTCTGAATACTTCATTTTCGTTTACTTTTCTTGTTTTCAGCATCAAGTCTGAAGTTAAGACTTCCGGAGCTGCTGGGCAGACCTGTGTACATAGCTGTGTGCATTAACTACTTTGTCGTGTCGATCATACGTGGAGGCTGCAATGACTGGGGTCAGCTGTATCTTATTCAGGAGAAAGGACAACCAGTCATCATTGGTGGGTAACTGGTAGAAAATAACTGGTCGGTGTAGGATCGATCGTAATTATAATGTGTTGAGTGCGTTGTTTAAAAAAAAATCTCTCAGTCTCCAGTATATTGAATGGAGCTATCCCAGGGAAGATAACTAGTGGTATGTTTAAGAACATTGCAGTTATATTTTTATTAAAATCTGTACTATAAAATTTTATTATTTTTATATTTTATGTTACATTTTCAATTGTGATAAAAAGGTGGAATAAAAAAGAGATACATTTTCAGTCATATTAGTCTGTTCGTGTTAAAGGATGAGAAAAATAGACTCCATCGTATGCAATGTTATGAGTGATAGAAAAAATACATGGTGGAGGAAATTTCTATCCTGGCCATAATACCAAAACAGAATTTATATTCCCCATCATCCCATATAACCTTGGTGGTACATTGATCATTCAGTTTAAAGTATTTTTTGTTTGCATTTAAAACCAGATCGGTTCAGAAATAAATAAGCTGTTAAATAAGTAGAAGTGTTGTCTATATGTGATACTGCCAATTTGTTTTGTTATCTGCTAATATAGACAAAAATGGAACCATTGGTACGTATTACACTTATTTCTGAACCAATTTTGTTTTTAATTGTACCAAAAAAATATAGGAGTTTTGGTGGGGGGAGGGGGGGAAGAGAGGGAATTATATCCAAAACATTTCATTTTCTTCAATGTGAAGCCGAATTGAAATTATTTACAATTTTTTTTTTTTAATGGAGGCTCGGGTAAAGTAGGTCCTGGGTTGTATACTTGTAGCAGTTAGGCCCTGGATGGGTGTACCATTGAGCTTAATGGAGAAGTCTTAGATGCATAACATATGTTACCAAATTTTGTTATTTTGGGTATACTGTTCAGCAGACTGAATTTATTTTAAGATTTTCATTTTCTTACCCCCGAAAGACACTGAGAACTACATATTGAATTTAGGATGTTTGACTTGGTGAAAATGCCGTCGGTCCATATTTTGAGTGGCATGGATACATATAAAAGATCCATTGCTGCTTATCGTTTAACTTTTTCGTACTTATTTCTCTGTTTTATCATTTATTCTTGCTTATGAAATTAAATGTTTGCTTAACTGATTGTTATTTGTACTGTGTTTCAGGAAGTGCATTCACTAGTAGTCAGGAAGTTGGTGGAATTGTGGGAAGTATTCTGGCAGGATACGTGTCGGATTATTTAATATCCAAAGTAAGTTCTGAACCTGGTTATCCATCTTTTCATTTCTGTTAAGAGTACCTTTCATGACAGAGCGTTAAATTTTGAAATTTTACTCACATCTAAGCTTCAAATCAACACTGATTTAGACATGATTTTGAATTGGATATGCATGATTGAAAATAACCTTGATATCTCATTTACTGGAACTCATTTAATATTCTCTCTGTGTATGTATTTAACATCTGTGTAAGGTCAGTTGTTACTGAAGTTAAAGTTTCATAGAAAGTATACTTAATTCTTTTAACCTAACTTGTATTTCCTACAACATAAAACCTGTTTGTAGGACTCTGTTAGACATTAATAGTACTAACTGTACTGGAATGTATTTTGTTTGTTCTTACAGAAAGGCTGGAAGTATAACCCTCGACTAAAAGTTGTTCTATGGTTTACATGGGTTGTTGCAGTTTGCCTCTATCTTCTCTTGTATTACGTGACATCAGACTCTAAAAAGGTAGGAAGATTTGCTTTTCTTTTCACAAATGGCAACACTTGTGGACTGGTTTTTTTTTGTATTTATATATAATCTTTGATTTTACCTTAGTTTAGTAGAGTTCCCTTTAAACATTACTTATGAAAGTTTGTTGCCATTAAATCATTTACCAACCTACAATATCCTGCCCTCTTGTTTAACTTCATTTGTTTTTGCCATTCCTTAGGATCGGTCCAACTTCCCAACAGCTACTCAAAAGATTATAATCTTGTTTTGAGAAAGGCACACATTTCCAGTCAGGTGATAATCTCCTTTTGCCCAGCGGCAGGATTTATCTCAGTCAGACAAGCAGTTGCCAGAGTTGCTTGGCTCAAGGTATCAAATCTCCTTGGTGGACCCATTGGATTGTTACCATCACAAGCAGTGCTCCATAACTGGTATACAAACTGTCCTGACCATTGGAAAATGCATGTGAAAGATCCCTTGCTGCTTTTTCGATAGGAGTGTAGTGGCAGCATTGGGTTTCATCTTTCTTTACCAAAATAGTTGCCATAAGGTTGATGCTGATCTGATTGTAGATAGAATATGTTGAATGGGTCATTCAATAAAACACTTTTTCTTCCTCCTTTGTCCATACTACTCTGATACAATTTCTTTTTATCCCAATTGTATTCAAACATTCTGTTCTTATTGTTTTTATTGGAAAAGAATGAAGAGGTGATCACATTGTGAAATTTGTACCCTTCACACTATGGTAAATATTACCATTACATTGACTGCTTGAACATTTGGGTCAATCCAATACAATTGTGGTGGAAGATGCACTTAAGCAAGAGGTCAGGTTAAGAATTTATGAAATGAGCAAACAATAAGTTTCATTCATTTATTATCTAATTTTATACAAAACGTAACTTGGGTATTTGTATTTTTGTTTCTCTTAGATTTGGATTAGTTTCTTGGGATTTGGGATTGGTTTTGGATTGTACGGAGCAATCGCCATGTTTGGTGTGACAGCCATGGAGACAGCACCGGATCAGATGGAGGGAACCGCTCATTCAATAGCGGCATTAGCAGCAAACAGTTAGTAGCATTAACCCATGATTGTTTAATTAATTTATTTAAAAAAAAAGTTATCTACTAAGATTTATTTCTATGGCAAAATTTAATTTATTGTCTATTTTAACTTTTTCTTAATTTATATACACGATTTATTTACAAAATGGTTTTGTTGGTTAATGTAACTACACATTAGTTTTAATGGTTTAACAATCTATAACAATCAAATATAAACATAATTTTGCAAAAAATTCTGTTCTTGAATTTGAGTGATTATAATAGGCCTACACATACACATAAAACGGGGATCATACTTTTTAGTTACTGAATAGATATTGTAAACAAACAGGAATCAGTCATTGACTTGGGTGTTTGTGGTTGATGTTTTGCCATTATTGATAGCAAAATAAACATTAATGTGTAGAACACTTGTAATATTTACTATATATATATTGTCTTTTGCAGTTGGTATGGTGTTATCTGGACTGCCTCTGAGTGTCATTGCCAAAGTCTACAACTGGCACACCACCTTTATCATGCTGGGTTATCTGTCCATGGCTTCAGCTATGATAGCCTACTTTTCACAGTGGCCAACGCTACCCATTGAGGAAGATGAGAAAAAGAAACAGTAATTACATCAAAGAGCCTTTGTTTAAAATGGGGTGGCAGTGGTCGTGTTGTTAGTGAGACACATCTCAACTGTCTCAAACAAAAAGAAAAAACTTCACAACTTACTGTTGTTTAGTGATTATCTTCGATTGAAAAGGAAAAGAAAAAGACTGTAAGTCCACGTCTTACAGAATTGACATGATAATTAAAGAAAAGTGAAAAAAAAGCCAGCCCACGTCTTTTTGAAATTAATCCACATCTCATTTGGGAAACAATTTAAATAAAGGTTTGTACCGACAGCAAAGACTGAATAAATATAACTAGTCAGCTTAAGTGGAATCCACTTTAAAAGAATTTTTTGAATGGCAAAAATATTTTAATGATGTTTATATTGCCTCAGCTTATTAAATGAGACTGATCAGATACATTTATTCACCAAAAAACACATTGCTAACTATATATTTTTTTCTGAGAATATACTTTTTTTTTTAAATTTTTAAACAAGCATCAAAGTAAGCTAGCTTTCTGGTAACCCACATATAGGTTATGACAGATTCATCAAGTTTACAGTTTCCATTAGTTTTTCACTATTAAATCCCTTCACACACACAGTGACATAAAATAATGATTAATAAACCATTTGTTAAGTATGTGTTCATTCTTATCACTTTTGATGAGTTGGGGATATGGTATTTTGTTTGTACCTTTATCAACTTTGTGGATATTTGGTGATCTATTTTGATGCCTGTAAAAAAAGTTTTACAATTTCACTTGAAATATTGGTAATAATTATATTTTTCATTCATGAGGCCAGTCTATCCAGTATTGCCAAAACGGCTTCACCAAAAATGGAACCTAAAAGAAAGGAATATCTATTCATCAATATGTTCTGTTTTCTTATTTATTAAAAAGAAATCTTTATACTTACCATTGTTACAATACTCTCATATTGTCTTCAGTTGTTGACCGTATTGCATATTTTGCTATATATTTTTCATTGGTGGCAGGTCTAGCATGACCACATACTCTGTCCCAGATTCCATTTTGTGAGTTTTTTGTGTAAATAATTACATTTTGGCTGGATGTAAAATAAAATAAGTGTTTTGGAAATAAGAAAAACACGATTTTTTGTGTGCAATTTAAAATCAATTATAATTCATAGCAAAAGTACAAAAGTGAGGTCTGCTAAGCTATGGCACCATTTTATTTTTGTTGTCTACTAATAGACACAATGGCAGCATTGTAGTCAGCAAACCTCTTTTTTTACAACTTGATTTATTTTTGATCAGATTTTTTTTTTAATTCGCATACAAAAATGTGTTTTTATATTATTTTTAAAACAATTGTACCATTTCTTACGTGAAGCAAAATTGAAATATTATATGCAAACAAATTTAATGGAAGCTTGGGTGGAGTATATATATATTTTTTGTTGTTGTTTGTTATGTATTTTTACTGTCTGGAATTCCGACTTTAGGGTATTTATCTTGGCACTGCTGATATATAATCACGGATCGTGTCCATTGCCCTTAGTTTGAACAGTCATCAAATAGTACTGGCATCCAGTCAAATGATGGTAAATCAGTCAATAAAAATTCATAAATTGGAATTAATTAAGCCTTGAGGAACAAAATGGATGCTTTTGATAGAACATTACGGTCAGGGTATTTTGTATGTATTGTTAATTTTACCAACAATACTTGTACTAGGCCATGGCAGTTTTTTTTGCTTATTGTTTAGTTTTGCTATGCTATACTTAGAATCACATCTCAGTAATCATGACTATTTGAACACATCAGTGTAGATTAAAACACTCCATGTAAATTGTATACACACAGGGATTCTGGAATGTATAAACAAAATATCAGTAGCCATGGGATCAGTGATTTTCAAAATTCACTAGCCATGACTAAAAATCCACTAGCCCTACTGTTATCTGAATTCATTTAACACTACATTTAGAGAAATTACCTTTTTTTCACTAGTCATTGGACAAGTTCACAGTAATTGCTAGCCCAACATTGAAAATCACTAGCCAGGGCAATATGGCTACCATTCTAGAAACCTTGATACACAAAATAATGTCCTTGCTAATATTTAGTAAGTTTTAGTGTCATTGATTGCATTTGTTGTTGACTTTATTAGCAATGAGTTGATAAAATTATAGTTTATTCTCGGTGATAAAAATCATGTCAAAAAGTGTTAGCACACTACACCTATATGTGTTGTTACAGTACTCAAATACTTTGAACGTCAAATGCCAGATTTCTATTGTCATTAACCAATGAAAGTTAAAAAAATTAAACAGCACACACTGATTGATCATTTGTGACTCCAGGAGCCTTATTCACAAAGCATCTTAATTTTCACAAAACATTTTTAATGTCCATTAATTATTGAAGTAAATAACTTTATAAAATAATATATAAAGAAATATGTATACATTATTCCATGTTAAATTATATTCCAATGGAAGTTTTGTTTACATGTGAAACTATATTACGATTTGTGAATTTGTCCCCTAGAGCACTGGTTGGAACAGAAATAACAGGGCGACCAACCTGATGGGATTTTTCTAAAATAACCATTTTATGGGAGTAGTCCACACCTTCTCTAGCACAAAATGAGCGAGTAAAGAAAGTAAATAAAGAAAATATACATATTGTAGCTTCATTTTACCTGATTAGTTGTTTTATGGCAAATAATGGGTCAAAATTGTAGACGAAATAGTGTTAAAAGTTAAAAATATTTCATTCCGAAAATGTAAAAGTTTGTATAATATGATTGTTTAAGTACAATAACAGTGGATTTGGAAAATTCTGGAAAGTTGGTCGCCCTGAAATAAGTACACTGATAACCATGTCCAATGAGGTCAAATCCTTCAACTGGATCACCTCAGGTGAGAGCTTTACCGGTTGAGCTAAACCCCATTCCTTACCACTTCACTAGTGTGACATACTTCATTGTAAAGTATAAAGTAAAAATTGGATAAAATCAAATGGTATTGCTCAGCTTGACCCTACCGAGGATATTGGGTTGGTTGTCGAGTACAGATCAAAGGGAAAAGCAAATCTTTTATCTTGTTCCTGTACTTATTTTTTTTAATTTTCAGTTGGTATTGACAAAGCTGCATTTCGAAATTCACATTTCATGTTGATGTACAATTATTACCCCATTTTACAGGTGTGCCTTATTTTGTATGTGCATGTTGCATAGTTATACATGTATTTATAAATGTATTATTTACATGTACCAGTGTTGGTATAAAGTGCTTCTACTGTCAGTAGTGAGAATTTCACTAATGGCACAGTTTGTACTGGACATTTGGAACGTTTTGTGATTTTTTTTTTTCCCCCAAAGTGGATTGATTAGCTATGCTAGTATTTCGGGAAGTCCACACTATAAAGCCAATTCACGACCTGAACAAAGCCTTACAACAAAGAGTTAACATTAAAGTGAAGGCGCAGTCAGAATGTATGTTTCATCTGCACCCGCTTTCGCACATGTATACATTGTCCATTTTTGAGCAAGTGGCAAGCCAGTTTACATTGGCATCATTACACTCAAGTTGGAATGGCTAATGCCGCTCAGCAGAGCCTCACGACATTGGCCTTTCTCACCATTGCAGGATAAATCCCATATCTGAAGACAGTAACCAGTTATTCTCGATTTTGGTGTACATTCACCAAGTCTTGATGCAACCTGACAAACGAAACATGACTTGCATCAAATGTTTGAATAGTGAATAAATATTAAATTAACTTCTAGAATGTTGCCATAAAGTTTCGATTTTTGAGTACAGGATAGCCGCTGATCAATTGAAATAATATTATGGACTACCTTTTTTGTTGTCATCACGTCAATCTCCTTCAACATGGCATGTATTCAATACAGTAATTTCCTGGCACACGCACTGTCCATGGATCACAGCATACACTACACATATATTCATTTCATGAGAACTTGTGTGTATAGAGGGTACTTTTCAAATTATAGCATTCACATGAAATGTGCAATGCCAATCTTTTTGCTTTCAACGTAATATTTTTTTAAAGCAACCCCAGGAATTACATTATCGCATGAGTGAGGTTTATTTAAATGGGGAAAAAAAAGTTACTGGATAACGGTCACCCTTCCTTCTCGAGATGGTAATGTAATCTATTATAATATAATACTGCTTATTGTTGCATGTATATTTATAATACAATTAATATTGGTGGATGTTCTGTATTAAATGCAAGTCAGTTTGCATGTGCAAATGTTCTCGGTTTATCGCCACAAGGTATGTAATTCAACATGACCTTGAACGTAAAGAATTTAATTACATTTCATACAGCTATCATTTTATACATATTGGCATTGTTGACTGAATAATGTTGTTTTCTAATAAATGTGTATATTAAGAATGAATCAGAACTTTGTTATATTTATTGCATAAACACCTGGGTGTTTTTTTTACCAGTGTGCTGAGTGTTAGCCAACATCAACGGTAATCATTGAAAATTATAAAACAAACGAGATTCGAGGAGTACAAACATTTATTAAACATGTCGGTCAGCACCTCTCCACAATTGTGTGCACGATTGCAAATAAGGATGACTTGTACAACTGTTTTACATTTTCAGTTTCGTTCTCCTCCAGTGTCTCCTCTTAGCATTGTATCTGAAAAACACAAAAATACACCATTCATTTAATACAAAACTAAACCTATACAAACAAGTATAAAAATACAAATGGTCCATATGTTCATGTAAAAGTCTTTCTTGTAGATGACAATTTTTACCAATATATTTCTGTAAAATGGGTTGCTAAAAACTAAATTTGCAAATGAATTCCTGAACAAAATTTTACAAATATCACCAACAAAACCAACTGGTATTAAACTACTGCATTATTATTTGCACAAGAAACAAGTTGCTAATTTTATAAACAGTTAGCAAATGTTATTGCAATTTGCCAAAATAATTTCAGGTAATTATTGTTTTTCTGGAAAGTAAGTGTTGCTCCAAAAAAAATTAAACATTAGGCTAAATTTTCTTCGAACCCAGAGCTAGCCATGCAATAGATCCGTTACAAAACCCCACTTATTTCCCTAAGTGATTTATAATTTGTAGATACAGTAAATATCACTATAGGCCTTTCTTAATATTGCCTCATGAATATTAATGTCAATCACTGAGCACTAATGTGTTTACTATCTGATAATGGTACTGCCATCAGAAGATTCGTGTACAGGCATTTATTTTGTTTTCAATTTTTTACCCTTCAAATGTGGTTTATATTTTGGGGAACATTAGGGTTTGGGCTTTTTTACACTCCGGTTCCAGAAAGTATTCGTCATTGTCTAAAATCAACAACAGTTCCTCAAATTCTTTCCCTTTTGACTTTGTTGACATACCTCATAGACTGAACTCCACTTAGCTCAAGACCTCTCTAGCCCTTCCCTGTCATAGAACTTGTGAACATAAACTGTTGTTATATATTAGAAAGAAAAAAGTACATGCAAGAACAAATATATTTTTAATTTTGGCAGAAACGAAACTTAAATTTTTAACCCAAATGGATGGGCCTGTGACGTAATATGCAGTCACGTTGTGTTTACTCTCAAATTTATAATAGGTCATCCGGACTTTCGTTTGGTGGGGCTTTTGTTTATTATATTAGCACTGTTCCAGTTGACTGCATTTTGAATTGATGTAAAAGTGAGTGACATTTTTATTTCTGCAGGTTTCAAACTATGGTCCTGGTAGGGAGCAAAACCTTTGTTGTCTCGACATTACAATACTCTAGGTTACATTAAACAGGTGACCTTCGTCTTGTTAGTTATTTTAACAATCCACCGTTTCTTTAGGAATTTTAACATGAACAGTGTTAACATATCTTAAATCTGATACGCAGTATTGAACACAATGGTGGTGTTCTGATTTTCCTCTCGGTGTACTTGAAGCGTCATCCATATTGATAAAGGAGTGCATGCCCACTTAGCCTCGTTCTGATTATGGAATGTCTGGCATGCATATAATTTGAGAAAGGCCTATTGATTACCTAATAGTGTTTCCAGTTTTCATTCTGACCCACTGGGGGATTGGTCTGTTTTGCTTCATTTTCTTTGCCAATTTCATTTTTACGCGGAAAGACTTGTGTGCACCCTGAAACAAAAAATGTTAATATATTTTTTGATGGATTCTTCACTTGACACAATCTTTCAGATAAGGCTTCTTAAATTTTACAGCATTTAGCATGCAATTTAAACCACCTGCTAGTTAGCGATTCGATGAATATCCTATCCATGTGTTTATCACGTGCTATGTCCACAAATTGTCTATAATCAATTGAACAGGGTTTTGAAATACAGAATTCATGTAATTATTTGTTCACTATGAAAATAGGTTACCTAAACAATTTTAAAACTAATTCACAAATAAATGTGAAGTTTTGTACTTTGTCAACACAACCTAATGGTTTCATAATAAAATAAAATAAGTAACCAGGAACCTTATTCACAAAAGGGTGTAAATCTAGTTTTACATGTAAACGTACGACTGACAAGCCACCATGAGGTATTCACAAAGAAGTGTAAATGCAAGTCAAGAGTAAAGTTGGAAGTATATTAAAGAGTGCCTTCGACCACAACTAGCAGCATATGTAGTCTTTTGTTTGTTAACTTGGTTAAATAAAAAAAAATTAAAATGGTATCAAATGCATTTTTTTTAAAATGGTACTGCATAAAAAGAAAATGTATAGTTATGTAACTATGAATATATTTTTGATCAGTTATATCAAGTTTCTGAAAGAATGTCATTTTTAGTTTAAAATTCTTGACCATAAACAAATTAATAAGCTTGCTTAATACATTACGAATCAACATTGTGTGACATCACATAAATGATAAAATAATGCAAGGACCGCTTTTTGTATTTTATAAAAACAAGGAAACCAGCTGTCAATGAAATTATACAATCATTTTCAGTTTATACCGGTAGTAAAAACAATTTTGGAGTATGATATTTTGAATGGTTATATTTATTTTATTGTAAAGTTAAAAATAAAAAATCTTGGGGTATTCGCATTTCCCCAAAATGCACGATTGTCATCTACTGGATAATCCCCCATTATGTATCCATGTGGGAGAAGACTATTCCATCCTCGGGTACATAATCTGATGTCAGGCACTCGGCAAGCCTTGCCCCCAACAACAAATTATGTATCCTCGTCCCACGTGGACACATATGAGGGATTCTTTTAATCTTATCGGTGAGAATTCTTTAAGTAGATCAAGTCAATGTTTACAACTGCCTTTGTGAATAAGGTACTACCTGCACATAAACCTAAATCTACAGCAGATATAGATTTACACTCTTTTGTGAATACGGCTGCAGAAGTAAACTCTGGGCTGCTGGTGCCAAAGCAAATGAGACAAAAGTAGTTTTATAAGCACTGTAACAATTTCAAACAGTGAACTCGGTGACCAACTTTGAGGATGATTTCACTATATAATAGAGTATGAGATTCCCACTCGCATTTCATTTCAGACAGGGACTTTTCAATTTGGAATACACTTACAATGTTTTTTGTCCAACATTTGACAACATCAATGCAGTTAAAACAAGTAAATTAATAAAAACTTTTAATAAGTCATAAAACCATCAGTTTTATCAACCCCTTCCTATTTACCTCTCAAAGTTGACTATTTTAAATCCAGAAATGTTCATACAAATCGCAAAACTGAAAAGGATGTTGAATAATTGATATCCGGGCACATACCACATGACTTCACTCAAACCTTTTCAATAAACCCCAAAAAGTAATTAGAAACAATGCAATCGTTGGTTTACATGATCAGGGCTTCTAGAGTTTAAAAATACTTCACTAGCCATGGGATCAGTGATTTTCAAAATTCACTAGCCATAAATAACAATCAACTAGCCCTACTATATTCATTTAACCATTAATTTACAGAACTTCTGCATTTTGTCACTAGCCCAACATCGAAAATCACAAGCCGGGGGCGGTAGGGCTACCTTATTCTAGAAGCCCTGCTGATGGTGATGCACCTTTGTTTACAACAGTGGGTTCATTTATGTTCAAGTTATTGAATTTTTATGCTAAATGATTTAAATGGGTTTCATTTCAGGTACCGTATCGCTATTGGTAAAAGGTAGAGAAAGTATTTCTATATTTATCATATTTGTTTTTGTCCTAACCCCAACGCAAAGGAAGTATTGTTTTGGTCTCCATAAGCTCATAATGGATTATTGTACACAACCTGTCTGCAAAAATGTGATGGTATCCGTTATTTGGACTGCAATTTCATTGAATCATTCCGAGTGAAAATTGCTCTATGGACAAAAGCATAGATTGGGGGGAAATAACTCATTTTTTGGTCACATATCAGAATGTGTTACTGCATTATCAAACTTGTTGTTTATTTTATTACCATTATCTTATATGCTTGGAATAATAAAATATTTATATATAACGTCATGACCCCCGATTATGTTTCTTGCTCGAGCATCCCACGCGCATTTCATTTCAGCCGTGGATTTTTCAGTTTGGAATACACTAACAATGTTTTTTCTCAGAGTTACGAAGATTCATTAACATCAATGCGGTTAAAACAAGTAAATAAATTAATAAAAACCTTTAATAATAACTCGCAAAGACCCCAGGTTTACTCTTTTCAGTTTACCCCTCAAAGTTGACGATATTTACAACAGAAATCCCAAACTGAAGATGATGTTAAACAGACGTCCTGTGCATGACACATGACTGATGACTTCACCCAAGCCCTTTCAATTAGGCTAAAAATTAGTTTCCCCCCTCTAAACATCAGCTACAGTTAGAAACAGAAACATAACGCATGGGTCGGTTTATCCTCGAAGGGCCATGAAGCGTCCTA
>JAUUEI010176515.1:0-14956 GCA_032274625.1 Depressigyra globulus
AGCAAACCAGTAAAAAACACCAAGTATGAAAAGGACATTTCAACCTTCAAATAGAAAAAGAGTCAACAAGCACGGCTTTCGTGAGCGCATGAGCTCCAAGAATGGACGTAAAGTTTTGGCTCGTCGTCGCGCAAAAGGACGTCATAAATTGACTGTTTCTGACGAAATGCACAAGAAGTAATCAAGTAGGATGGCTAAGCCTTCCCTAAAATTTCCTGCAAAGGAAAGACTTAAAAGCAAAAAGCAAATTGATTTGCTCTTTAAAAGCGGCTCTTCAGTAGCCGCTTTTCCTGTGTTAGGTATATTCTTATCGAAGTCTCCTGCACAGGATGTTTTCCTCCAAGCGGCTTTTACCGTTTCTAAAAAGCATTTTAAAAAAGCCGTTACCAGAAATCTGATTAAAAGAAGGATGCGAGAGGCTTGGCGCTTACGCAAAAATGATTTGGCCGTAAGGCTTCAAGACAATAACGAATCCTTCCAGATTATCCTTATCTTTATTGGCAAAGAAGTCTTAAGTTTTGCTGACATCGATAAAGGGGTCAAAAAACTAATTAAAAAACTCAATAAAGAAGTTGGTAACTTGCAATAAGTATGACCACTTTTAGACCAGCCTTTCGGCAAAATCCATTATAATGAATAAACTCTTTCTTGCTCTCTTCGCAATCCTCTTCATGGCTTCTTGTTCCACGACAAAGCCTACTGTCAATAACGCAAAACCACCGAAACCAGAAGTCCGAGAACTGGAAGAAATGGTCGTAAAAGCAAAACCGATTCATCATGATCCAGAGAAGATTATTATACCTGTCTACCAGGGCTCTCGGACGTTGGATAATGACTTGTTGCATTCGAAACTTGCTGTCCGTTTTAATATCCCAAAAGAAGAACTAATGGGGCAAGCTACTTTGACCCTGAAACCAAAATTCTATCCAATCAGTTCCCTAACGCTTGACGCTAAAAGTTTTATTTTCAATAAGGTAAAACTCAATAATGCTTCAGGGCCTGATTTAAAATACGAATACGATGGATTGCAAATTACCATCCAATTAGGTCGAAATTATGAACGGACCGAAACTTACAAAATCTATTTGGATTACATCGCTCAACCCACCAAAGGACCCATTGGCGGAAGCGCAGCTATTCAGTCGGATCAAGGACTTTATTTTATAGATCCAAATGAAACAGATCCAGAGAAGCCTACGCAGATTTGGACGCAAGGCGAAACAGAAAGTAATTCTAAATGGTGCCCGACAATAGATTCTCCAAATGAGCGTGCAACACATGAATTAGCAATTACCGTTGCCGATAAATTCAAAACCTTATCAAACGGAGTATTCGTTCGTGGGCAGAAAAATGCGGACGGAACACGTACAGATTATTGGAAGATGGATATGACGCAGGCGCCGTATTTGATGATGATGGCGATAGGAGAATTTGCAATCGTCCGAGATACTTGGAACGGTAAGCCGATTGCTTACTATATGGAGCCGCAGTATAAAGCGTATGCGACAGATATCTTTCCATATACTAAAGAAATGCTGACCTTTTATTCGAATATTTTGGGTGTGCCTTACCCTTGGCAAAAGTATGATCAAGTCGTGGTCAGAGATTATGTTTCGGGTGCAATGGAAAATACTACGGCCGTTATTTTTCAAGAATTTGTGAATGGGACAAAGCGAGAATTGATTGGCGAACAACGAAACGAATTAATTGTCGCACATGAAATGTTTCACCACTGGTTTGGAGATTATGTGACTTGTGAATCTTGGGCCAACACAACATTGAATGAAGGGTTTGCTAACTATAGTGAATACCTTTGGCTAGAACATAAACACGGAAAAGAAGAAGCCGATCACCATCTACTTGAAGAATTGAACGGTTATATTAGTAATACTCCGTATCACCCGTTAATCAATTATCACTACAAAAGCAGGGAGGATATGTTTGATGGTCACTCTTATAACAAGGGTGGTTGTACGTTGCATATGTTGCGCAATATCGTTGGGGATGAAGCTTTCTTTGCGTCCCTAAAAAGATATTTGACAACGAATGCGCTTACGGCTGTAGAACTTTCAGAATTAAGAATGGCTTTTGAGGATGAACTAGGTACAGACATGCACTGGTTTTTTGACCAATGGTACACTCATTCTGGACACCCTGAAATAGAATTTCGACAGTCCTATGATGCTTCCGCAAAAAAACTAACGGTGACGCTTGAGCAAATTCAGTCAGGAGAAGATGTTCCTCCTGTTTTTTTGTTACCACTTGATATTGATATTTATAATAGCGCAGGGAAAGCAATTAATAAAACTTTTGAGATGAATGCACGCAAGCAAAGTTTTACCTTTGATGTTGATTTTAATCCTGCTGTTGTTGAATTAGATCCTAAAGGAATACTATTAGGAACTATAGACTATTTGGAACGCTCAGTTGTCACTTGGAAGGAGTTATATCATTTTAATCCTAGCTATAGAAGTAAGGCAAAAGCACTAAGAAAATTAATACAACCGCTGCAAAAGAAAGGAGAATTAGGTGGTTTTGCAAAAGCACTATTGAAAGATTCTTTTTGGGAGTTTAGACAAGTGGGTTTATATATCTTGGAGCAAGAAAAGATGGATGGCGAAGCTATTGGCTTAGTTGAGCATGTCGCAAAATCAGATAATAATGTCAAGGTAAAAGCACAGGCTTTAAAGCTACTTTCAGAAACGGGTGACGAGAAATACATCCCATTAATGGAACGCACTTTAAAGGACAATACATTGGCTTATGTCATTACAGGAGCCGCTCTTTCTGGTTTAAATAAATTAGATCCAGCTAAAGCGGCTAAATCATTGAAGTCTCTGGAAAGTATTGACAATCAAAGCATTATAACCTCTATCTCAGAGATTTATGCGCAGAATCCTGCTACTGATCAAGTTTCTTTCTTTGAAAAGAATCTACCGAAAACGAAAGGATTTGAAGCCGTTGATTTCATAGCTAATTATGTAAAAGTATTGTCAAAAACAAACCCAACGAAGGTGCCCAAACTTTTTGAAAAATTAAAAAATATGGCAACGGATATGAAGCAGAATGCAGAGCGTAGATTTGCTTGCACAAAAGTAATTTATGATAATACCTTGAATGCAGATGCGGCACTTCGGGCAACATTGAAAGGGTATATTGAAGATATAAAAGAGAAAGAAACGTTGGATGAATTAAAGTCGATTTACAATCAAATGTTTTAATTCAATGTGTGGAAGATATTCTTTAGCGCTTACGCTCAAGCAGATACAAGCGCATTTTGACCAAGTTGAAATCACACAGGCTTGGCGCAAAAGTTTTAATATTGCTCCGACCCATTCCGCTTTTATTATTACGAATACAGCACCAAACCGCATTCAAGAATTTGAATGGGGTTTGGTGCCTTATTGGTCTAAGACGGGGCAAAATAAAGGGAAGTTGATAAACGCTAGAATGGAAACAATCGCGACCAAACCAAGCTTCAAAATGCCCTTTCGGGAAAAAAGATGTTTGGTCTTAGCAGATAGTTACTATGAATGGAAGTTATATGGTCAACAAAAAATACCCTATCGCATTTTAAGTAAAACAGAGGGCTTATTGGTTTTTGCGGGCATCTGGGATGTCTGGACACAAGGCAATAAAACAATTAAAACGTTTTCTATTATCACCACTCCAGCTAGTGAGGATGTGGCACATATTCATACCAGAATGCCGGTTATTTTGGACACAAAAGAAAAACAGGCGCAATGGCTTCGTCATCAGAACGAGAAGCTTTTACAACCTCTAAAGTCTAATTTTCTAAAAAGCTATTTGGTTACATCCAAGCTCAATAAAACAAATTTTGAAGGACCTAAGGCGCATGAGCCGTTACCTGAAATTCGGGATTTGTTCTCCGATTTGTAAGAGAATAAATAATAGTCTAGTGTGTCGGCGGTTTTAATCGCCTAGAAGAACGAGGCGGTTTTAACCGCCATTACAGTCAGACAAGTAACATCTTATATTTTTAATACTTTCCTTTTCTTAAAACAAAGCCCGAGCTTGCATGCTACCGACATGTACAATTTTTGCGTCTTCCCCTGTCTGCCGCCCGTTGTATAATACACTTAGAATGACTGATTTTGTAAGTTGCTTGTCGATGGTCATCCCCCATAATAAGTTTTGACCGGGCCGCAATCCTTCAAGCATCGTAAACCCAACAGTAGAAGCTGGAGCACCGCTAAAATCAATTTTCACCAAAGAAAAATTAGCTCGAAACCGAACAGGTCTTTGTTGACTGCTGGCTTTTGCTTTACCCGTAAAAGTAAATTCCCATTTGGCTTCATGGCTGATGAGGCTTTCTTGTAAGCCCCGTAAATTTGTTTTTTGTTCGGTGGTGTAACTAATGATATTGCGTATTCTTTGGTCAAAAACATGGGTCAGAGCGATGGTCGCTTCTTGTTGGATTAGATTGAAATTTCTATTTTCAAATAATTCCGCTTGACTCTGGAGGTTTGATTGTTCGGCTTCTAGATTTAAGTTAATAGAACGATTAATTCTATACCTCACCTTTGAAAAATAGGCATCCAAGCTTCTTGATTCGCCACCAGAAGTCAACAAGGATTTATTATTATTTGATTTTTGTCCAATTTGAAATTCAAATTTAGGATTGCCTTTATTAAAAAACAAAGTATTAATCATGGAAGCTTGAGCCGTAACTAAAGAAGTGTCATTTGCTTGCGCAAAAGGATTCCAAGCTTCGATGTCAGGACCTACAAGTAGTCGGCGATAGAGGCGCATCGTGTTAATTGTAGATAGTTTTCCTAAAAACCCCAACACACCTTTTTTCTTGGCTAAGTATTTTTTTGGATTGATGCGAATAGATTGGTTGAAACGAATATTGTTTGTCGCAATATACTCATTGGTGACAATGGAGACTCTCAGGTAGTCGGCTTGATCGGCAAAGGGGGCTATTTCAAATTCATTGGTCTGCGGTATGCTGTCTTGATTTCTATCAATCCAAGTAAAACTACCTTGACCCGGATCTACTTTAATGTAATTGTATTCTAATTTTGGAGCTTGTCCAGAACCTAATTCATAAGTGGTGTTGGAACTCAATAATCCTTTTTTTAATTTAAAGAAATAATCCAATTTTCCTAGCCAAGTATTTTGTGGCTTTTGGATAGTCAATATTTTTTGGCGAATATCTAAGGCTCTTCTTGTAAATTGCCAGTTCAGCCGAGAAGCTTTGGAAGCGCGCCATTGACCCTTCCAAGCAACATCGATGGCGTCCGTACTTTGCAGAAACTCATCAGCCAATTGGGGATGAATAATTCGTCCAGGAGCATAGTCCGCTCTTTTTGAAACATAGAAGCCAGATTGGAATTTTTTGCTGGAAGGCAAGTCAAGATACAATTTGTAATAGTCAAACCGCTTACTGTTAAAAGATAGGCTATCTTGTTGGATGCCAGCTACTTGCGCAAATCGTTGATTATCCTCATATTCATATTGTACCCCTATTCGCCCAGGGCTTTCTCCATATTTCTTTAAAATGGTAATAGATAAATCTGAGCTGGGTCGAAGAAATTCGGTCCGTTCTAAAAGCGAGACAGAGGTCAGCAAACTGGCATTAGAAACCCACCGAATTCGACCTCTGTTTAACTGAAAAGAAAGCCCATGTTTTTGACCATTGTACAATCCTTTTTGGTTGTATCCAGAAAAGTAATATTGAAAATCGCCCCATTCAGGTTGCGTATATTTTATTGAAAAATTGGGAAGTTGTTCGATTGCTTTTGAGCCTTGCGTATTCAGATTCCAATCTCTAGAAAACTCTGTTGCACGAAAGGGGTTCAAGGCTTGGTACTTTCCCTCGACGTATTCATAGGATACTTTTGTAGCGAGTGTTGCAGGATTTTCTTTTTTACTTAATGGTAGTTCATGTTGTAAAGCTATTTTTGCGGCAAGGCCTACATCATTACCTTTATCCAAATCCGAAAAGCGATTCAAATCTGTTCGGGATAGACTCACCTCCGTCCGCAAAGTTAATTGCTTACCTATTTTACCCACTGTCCCCAACGCAAATACTTGTTGTTGTTCGGGTGCGACCAAAGGAATAATGGGCTCATAACTACCTTTAGGTTGACCGGTAAACTCATCAGGCGCAACCCACTCATAAACACGCCCATTGGCAGCGGTACGGCTTATAATATAATTTCCTTGACCGATTCCAACATCAGAAAACCTTGCTCGAAAAAGTGTTTTTGTTTTGTCAGTGGAATATAGTAGAATGCCAGAGAAGCCAATTGTGTCAATCATTTTGTAAGTAATAAAATCAGAATTGTATTCGGTCACCGTATCAATTCCAGAAATCAATGCTTGACCCAAATCATCTCCCGCTTGCGCCAAAGCCAATTTTTCTTCCTTAGATAAATCTTGTGCACCGCCAGTTAATTTGCTATCTTGTTGGGTCAGGAAGTTAAAATAAACATGCCAATTTTGTGCTTGCCAGTCAATATCCGTTTCCAATAAGCTTTTTTGAAAACGCTGATCAGCATATTCAAATTCCACCACAATTCGGCTATCTTTTGTAATCAATTGAGTGGGCATAAAAGTGAGTGTCCCTCGATTGTAATCAATCACATAGTCCTCATCGATTCCTCTTTTTAATAATTGACCATCGATAAAAACACGTTCTGTTGCTGATAGGATTATTAAAAATCGTTCGCCATTATTTCCTTGCAAAGAATAAGGGCCTTGATTGCCTTCGATGGGTAAAATCGTATTTCTGGAAAATTGCCCTTTGGGAATGGCGGCACTGGCTCTGACTTTTAGTTCGCTATTTTCTGTTGTTTTGAAGGCAGAGGTGGCGGTCAGTCCTTGGAGTTTTTTGTAGTATTTTAAGAAGTAACTATTTTGGGATTTAAGTTCATAATCTCCTGCCGTTAAGCTTGAGCGGTCTTTGTTTAATTGGATAAAAATCTTATCAAATTCTCGTAAAGATTGTGTGTTTCCTTCTGGCTGGATGGGAATATTTTCATCGGTGATGGCTGCTTTTATTTCTAGGTCATTGGCTAATTTGCCCGCCATCTGCAGGTTAAAACTGGAATTCAATACAAGGCTTTGGTTATTGCCCAATGTTAGTCCACGAGCAAAACTTCCTTGATAATCTAAGCCATTCATCTCTGGCAACAATGAAGAGGATTCCTCACTCGTAAAATCAAAAGCAATGTCAATCTCCTGTAACTCCCCCTTGATTTTTGTACTATCTACCCAGCTATATCGCTTGTACAAATTGATAGGCAAAACTCGATAGACTACGCTTAAACTATCTTTTTTTCCGAAAGGAAGTGGTTTGCGTAATTGAATACAATTTGCGGTGAGCTGGTAATGACTGGAGTCAATTTGAAGTTTTTTTGAACCGCTAAAAAATTGGATGCTCGTAGGAATAATAGTCAAACTATCTTCACAAAGTGTCTGCTGGTTTGCCCCAAATGAAATCTCACGAAGATTAGAGAAATCCAATTTTTGAGCATGACTCTGGCTAGTCAGCCCGAGGACTAATGCCAAAACATGAATAAAAATGGTGATCTCTTTTTTGAAAATCTGCATCTAGTCTCGAAGTTACTGCTTATTTAAACTTTATATTGAGAAAAGTATTATAGGGAGCCAAATAAGTTTTGGTCACATAGGACAGAACAGCTCAGGTCACTAGCTTAAAGATTAGGCTTTTAAATAATGTGAAGCGTTTAGTCTTTAGGCGCATTAACACTGTCCAAAAAAGGTAGAACAGGAAGACTGTCCCCACTAGGGCGTGGCTCTATAAATGCGGGTTTGGGCGGAATGATTGGCAAATCATCTTGTAAGGAGTCTAATTGGAGAGCCTCATGAAGTAGAATGGAGTCTGCGATGGTAGAAGCTTTTTTGTGTAAATTCGCATTACATTTTTCCGTTTTCTTTTCCTTGTGTTTTTGGATTTTTTCTTTTAGCGCACGTTGTAGATATTCATCTTGTGTCTCCGCTTTTTTGGCGCAAGCAGATAGCCCAAAGCTAACTATCAAAATATATAGCAATATTCTATTTTGCATTTTCGAGCGTTTCTCTTCTTAAAATTTCTTCTACTTCTTTTCGACGAACAGTCAATATGGAATCTACTAAACCGTCTAGTTTTGTGTCCACGCGGATACTGCATTGAGTGGCTAGATTTTTATTTAATTCGACAGATTCTTTTTTGAAAAGGGAGTCTAATATTTTTCTTGTCTGATAGTCCTTAGCGTAATTTTTCGGTTCATCACAACTGCTAATACTCCACCCAATCAATATGATAAATATCCAACGCATCATCTCTCTTTGTCTAAGTCAATAATCTTTCGCTTCAACTCAAATTGCGATCCCAAATACAATTTTCGGACGAGTTCATCCGCCGCCAATTCCTCTGAAGTTCCTGTCCGCAAGATACTGCCTTCAAACATCAAGTAGGCTCTATCGGTGATAGATAAAGTCTCTTGTACATTGTGATCGGTGATGAGAATTCCGATATTTTTGGTTCGCAATTTAGCGACGATGTATTGAATGTCTTCTACGGCGATTGGGTCGATACCTGCAAAAGGCTCATCTAATAAAATGAATTTTGGGGAAGTCGCCAAAGCCCGAGCGATTTCAGTTCGTCTTCTTTCGCCTCCTGACAAAGTATCTCCTTTGCTTTTTCTTACTTTTTCCAATCCAAATTCACTGATGAGGCTTTCCAATTTTTCTTTTTGTTCGGCTTTCGATAAGTCTGTAAATTCCAAAATAGATTTTATATTATCCTCGACACTTAGCTTTCGAAAAACGGATGCTTCTTGTGGCAAATAACCAATTCCGTTTTGCGCACGCTTATACATTGGTAAGTCTGTAATCTCCGTTTCGTCGAGATAAACATTCCCGGAGAAAGGCTTTACAAAACCGACAATCATGTAGAAGCTAGTCGTCTTTCCAGCGCCATTGGGACCTAAAAGTCCGACAATTTCCCCTTGGTTTACCTCTAGCGAGATGCCTTTTACGACTTCTCGTTTGCCATATACTTTCTTTAAATTTTCGGCTCTTAATTTCATTTGTCCGTTGGTTTTACTGTCGTTCGTAACGCAATAGGCTTCCATTCTACTTCCAAATCCCAATTGGCTCTCAATTGCGCCATAGTCTTAACGAATACGCGCTCTGGTTGTTGACGTTGCAGGTAGTTTCCGCTATCCCAAATGCCATTTTTATTCCTATCTTCAATTAATTCGAGCGTATAGTCTCCAGGGCGCAAAAGCTCCCAAGTTGCTTTCCGCTCATTGGGCGCTAGTATTTTTTTTGCGATTTCCTTTGTTTTTTGGAGGAGTCTGACAACATATTGTTGCGTTGAATCTGGAGGGGTTAAAGTCAACAAGACATTGCCTAGTTTCTCCTTTGGGATCACCATTATTTTTTGCGTAAGCGTATCTTCCAATTCTTTTCCTGTAAATGATTGGACACCTTTCGGAAAAATATTTAAATGATATTGATGTGCTTCTTGCCAAGGATAACTGATTTCTAGAATGGTGGGATTATCTTTCTTAATTTTAATATCAATCGGGAGCCTCTCTTTAAGCGTGTCTTGCGACAAAACAATCATAGATGGATCCCAAGAGGTAATCGGTAAGTTCATTTTTAATTCTAATGACTCTTGCGGAAGCACAGAACTCGCTAAGCTTCCAACCATTTTGAGCTCAATATCAGTAATGTTTTTTAATTTAGATCTAGGTTTTAGTGATACCGTATCTAGGATTTCATTTTCCGAAAGGATTACCAATTGAGCCAAAGAGTCCGCCCCGCTATACCATATTTTAATAGAATCGCCTTTCGGCAAAAAATAAAAATCATCTAAGTTTATGGGCTTGAAACTCGGTTCTTTGGGGGTTCTGTTGAACTCCAAAGCCCTGATACCATTGCTTTGTCGGTCTTGCCCTTTCAGTTTCAGTGGAGCCAATTCTGTAGACAATAAAAAGGTCAAACTAGGTGTAGAATCACTCACGACAACAGGACTATCTAGAAACGCCATCGGCTCACTGAATTGACTAAACTTAAAGTCAAAATCCCCATCCTTCAAAGCAAATGCTTTGAACGTACCGGGTTTAATATTATTAATTCTAAACTGCCCCGCTTTATCAGAAACAGCGAAATAATAAGGTTTCTCCTTGTAAACAATCGAATCTTCCAATACGTCGTATAACATGATGTTTACATTTTCGACAGGTTTCTGTGTAAAGGCATCTAGCACTTTTCCTCGAATAAACAAGGAGTCAATAAAAGGACCTGTAGAGAACACATAAGTCAATCCTGTGGCTGGATTGTTTTCTGTAATATCAACAATAGCAGAACCAAAATTAATCGTATAAGTCGTACTATCTCGTAATACTTCGTCTTCATCAAATTCAAAAATAACGGTCTTTTTCTTTAAGCTAACTTTAGGCCGTTTCTTTAAAGGAGGAGAAACCAAAACATTTTTGAAGACATCATTGAGCTTGATCCACTCATCAAACTCTAAACGAATAGTTTTAGGTCTAAAATTAGTCTGCTTCAAAGGGCTAGAGCGCAGACTATCCATTCCAGGAGCTTGGGTATCCTTGTCCCCACCTTCTAGATTAGTGATCTTCGCACAGCCTGAGAGCATCGTAAAGCCGAGTAAAATAAAAAGCAGTCGAAACATAAATTTGTATTAAAGTCGTGCGAATCTAAGGCTTTTTTCTGGGGTTTATTGTGGATCTCTATAGATTCTTGGTATCAGGCAAGTCTTCGGGATGGTTCTAGTGGGCTCCCGTAGATTATGGGCAATACCCAAAGACCGGTAATCATCTTAATAAGCCACACCCAATAACTAGTTTTTTACCAACAAAATAACTAAGTTTGCAACTTACAACCTTCTAATTTCATTAACGTTAGAGAAGGTTTTGAAAAATCAAGATAATGGCATTGCAACTGTATAACTCACTGGCTCGAAAGAAAGAATTATTTACGCCTATTCATGAAGGGAAAGTCGGAATGTATGTCTGCGGGCCTACGGTTTATAGTGATGTGCACTTGGGTAATATCCGAACATTTGTGAGTTTTGATGTAATCTATCGCTATCTTATCCATCTTGGATACAAGGTCCGGTATGTTCGGAACATTACGGATGTTGGGCATTTGGAAGGGGATGCGGATTCTGGCGCAGAAGATAAAATTTCACAAAGAGCAAGATTGGAACAATTGGAGCCGATGGAAATCGTACAGCATTACATGAATGGTTTTCATGCGATGATGCACAAGTTCAATGCCCTAGATCCCAATATCGAACCCCGTGCAACGGGACATATCATCGAGCAAATAGAAATGGTTCAGGATATTTTAGATAATGGATTTGCCTATATCGTCAATGGAAGTGTTTATTTTGACACCGTAAAATTTCAGGAAGAGAAAGAGGTTTATGGGCAATTGTCTGGACGAATCATTGAAGATTTACTGATAGAAACGCGTGATGACCTAAAAAATCAAAGTGAAAAAAGACATGCCTCGGATTTTGCCATTTGGATAAAAGCCTCTCCTACTCATTTGATGCGTTGGGAGTCGCCTTGGTCTGTTGGTTTTCCGGGTTGGCACCTAGAATGTTCTGTGATGAGCACGAAGTATTTGGGTGAGCATTTTGATATTCATGGTGGGGGTAATGATTTGAAATTTCCGCATCACGAAAATGAAATTGCTCAAAATATTGGGGCTTGTGGGACCGCTCCAGCCAATTATTGGTTGCATACCAACATGCTCTTGATGAACGGAAAAAAGATGTCTAAAAGCGATGGCAATTCCATCACGCCAGAAGAATTATTTACGGGAGATAGCCCACATGTTACGAAAGGTTTTAGTCCAATGGCGTTGCGGTTTTTCATGTTGCAAGCCCATTACCGCTCTACTTTAGATATTAGTAATGATGCCATAGTGGCAGCAGAAAAGGGCTATAAAAAATTGATGGAAGCCAATAAGGTTTTGCAAGAGTTGTCTTCCGACAAATTCGCCTCTGCGCCCACCAATAACGATACTGCCATTGAAAAATTAATGCAAGAAACTACGGCAGGAATGGATGATGATTTTAATACGGCGATTGCCATTGGTAAGCTAAATGAACTCGCGGGATTCATTAATAAATTGGCCAATAAACAAATGGCTTTTACGGATATATCCCAATCTGTTTTTGTGCAACTACAAGCTTTTTATAAACACTTTATCTATGATGTATTTGGCTTGAGAAGTGAAGCAGAGCAAGGAGCTCAAGAAGATGAAACCTTGGATGGTTTAATGCAATTATTAATCACGATGCGTCAAAAAGCCCGGGAAGATAAAGATTGGACAACTTCTGATCTGATTCGGGATGCTTTGGCAGAATTAAAAATACAAGTCAAAGATGGTGCTGAAGGTAGTACCTGGAGTAAGTTGTAACGGATGCGTAATTACCGTTCCAAAACTTGAAACGAATAGGGAATAAGATTTTTAGAATCTGCTTGATGAGATTCTTCTGAGATTAATTTCCAGTCTATAGGCAAATGAAAGAAAGCATCGCCAATCGGTTTACAATGAACAACCGTTCTATAAAACCTGTCAATAACCGGTAACGCTAATTGATAAATACTAGCCCCTCCAATAATAAAAATTTCTTTAGGAGATTCTTTTTTTGCGAAAGCGATTGCGGCTTCTAAGCTATTCACTATGATACAGCCTTCTATTTTTAATTCTTCCTTTCGGGAAATAACAATGTTCGTACGCTTAGGTAATGGTCTTCCGATCGAGTCAAAAGTTTTTCGGCCCATGATGATGGGGTGATTGATGGTCGTTTTTTTGAAATACTTAAAGTCTGCAGGAAGGTGCCAGGGCATTTGATTGTGGCGCCCGATAACACCATTTTCGGCAACGGCAATGATAGCAGAAATTTTAATTTTATTCATGGCTATCCTTCTTGTCTGCTGGCTCTTCCTTTAAGGTGCTTATAGCCGTTTCATGCATTCGTTTTTCTAGTGCTTGTCTAGACTCATGGATTGTTCCATTGATATATTTTTCGGCAACGAGACTGGCGATAGGAGCGGCAAAGGAGCTACCCCATCCTCCATTCTCTACATAAACGGCGATAGCAATTTTGGGATTGTCTTTGGGTGCAAAGGCGAAGAAAACGGAGTGGTCTTTTCCGACATTTTGGGAAGTACCCGTTTTGCCACAAATATCTATGCCCGGGATATTGGCTAAAGTGGCGGTGCCAGATTGAACTGCCAGCCTCATTCCGTGAATGATAGGCGTAAAATGTTTCTGGGCTATGTCCACAGAATGTTTAGTCGTATATTTTTCATCAATCGGTGTTCCATCAGAAATTTTTGTCACTAGATGTGGGGTGTAAAAATAACCTCTATTCGCTATAATCGCGGCTAAATTGGCCATTTGAATAGTTGTTAACTGCACCTCGCCTTGCCCGATTCCGATAGACATAACCGTCGGAGATTTCCAAGAACCTTTGGCTTTAGGATATATCTTGTCGTAGTATTTAGCAGTTGGAATATTACCGGCATCTTCAATTGGGAAATCAATCCCTAGTTTGTGGCCTAGCCCAAATTTATGAATATCATTTGTGAACCTATCCAACCCTTTTTGTGGACTGTAAAAACCATATTGATCTATTATATTTCGAATGGTATGGAAGAAGAAACTGTTACAGGATATTTGGACCGCATTATCAATGTTGCGAACAGGGCTGTGTCTATGGCACCCATAAAGCCGTCCTGCATAATAGTAACCCTTGTTGCATTTAAAAGTCGAATTTCGATGTACAACTCCTTCACTTAATCCGATTAAACCAACGATTGGTTTGAAGATCGAACCTGGTGGATATTTCGCCATAGTGGCTCTATCAAAAAAAGGTTTTTCTGGGTTTTTTAATAACTCCGAAAGTATTTTTCCACGTTCTCTTGTTATGATTAATAGGTTGGGATCGTAAGTTGGGGTGCTGACCATTGTCAAAATCTCTCCCGTTTTGGGTTCGATAGCCACGATGCTCCCGACTTTTCCAGCCATTAACCATTCGGAGTAAGCTTGTAGATCGATGTCCACCGCAGTCGTTAAATCTGCGCCAGCAACAGGATCAATATCTTTTGCCCCATCCTTGTAGGAGGCAACGATTCTTCCAAGGTTGTCTTTTAGCTCATACTTGTATCCTTTTTGACCCCGAAGATATTTTTCATACTGCTTTTCTAGGCCTATCGTTCCGATATAATCTCCTGGCATATATACCCCATCTCCTTTCTTAATATCATTAGGACTTACTTCTGAAATATAGCCCAGCAAATGCGCCCCAGCTTTAACGGGATACCCTCTAATATTTCTTAAGACAGGGAAAAAACCTGGAAACTCATGTAAGTGTTCTTCTAATCGAGCAAATGTAGGAACAGACAATTTCTTTAGAAAGACAAAAGGAACAGATCGGGAGAATCGGACATTCTTCCAGTTCTTATTTAAATTTTTGACGAAAGTCGCAGTATCAATATCTAGCAATGCACAAAACTTGGCCGTGTCCATCTTCGGATCGACTTGTTTGAAGGTCACCATTAAATCATACATGGGGTTATTCGAAATCATTAACTTCCCATTCCGGTCGAATATTACACCGCGGGAAGGGTAGGTTGTATTCTTATCTATTGCAATCGCTTGGGCACGCGATCGAAAAGCATTATTGACTAATTGTAATGAGAAAGCTTTTCCAATCAACACTAAAGCTCCTATAACCATAACAATTTGGATGGCTACTAATTTTGAATGGCCTGTTTGATCTTTACTCATCGCTTGGGGTTCGAGATTAAAGCAAAAGCAAGTAACAGCGGATAGGAAATCACAAAACTTCCAAGTGTCTTTAATAGAATTTCTTTGAGATAAACAAAGGTAAATACATCAAAAACATAGTAAACAAAAATATGCATGA
>JAUUEI010177625.1:0-11644 GCA_032274625.1 Depressigyra globulus
ACGTAATCATGCGTCCGATGCCGATATAACCGTATTTACATTTGTAAATTAAAATGTGTTGAGTGCGTCGTTAAAATAAATAAAAATAATAATAAATAACAGTACCAGAGAATGAGTGGATAATTTCCTGTACAAGCTGTGTTTATTTATATTTATCCTCGTATCTCATTAGTTATTGTCTAAATATTGTAGAGGTGATAACGAAGTACCGCGACCGAATCACGGCCATGACGGGTGAGATCATGCAGATAGAGATGGAGGAGAAGGAGGAGAAGGGGATGCAAGCGGCGGAGAACAAAATGAACCGAGCGACGAACCTGCTGGAGAACCCCGACGAGGCGAGGAAACACAAACGTGGCTGGTTCCAGACACACCACGAGAGACTGAAGGAAAAAGGTACTTTTCACCGATAGAAATGAGGGGGAAATGTTCACTAAGATAGAAGTCTACTTGTCTATAGCCCAGTGGTACAGTGCCCGCCTGATGCGCAGTCGGTCTAGGATCAATCCCCGTCAGCTAGCCACTGGGTGTTTTTCTCGAAGTAATCAGATGTCCGACACCGATATAACTGTATTTACATTTGTAAATTAAAATGTGTTGAGTGCGTCATTAAACAAACAAAAAATAAATAAATAAAAAATATCCAATAACAATAAATGATGTGACTGTTTGGGAGGAGAGTATTGTAGGACCAGTAATTTAGTTCAAGAAAAAACAAACAATCGCATTAATTAAGAAACTAAAGTTTTACAAGGACATTGACAGTTTTCTCTTGAAATATTTTACTTGTCCACCGGATAACCATTGATGTACATTATTGTTTTTCCGAACATAATTTTACTTGTCATGACAACCAGTACTTATTTCGAAAGCTGCTTTTAAACTACAACTTCAAACTTCAACTACAAATTCTGCATGTGACGGCTGTCTCATCCCTAGGGAAGAGACAGATTTATCTATCACACCGGAAGTGGATGGATAGTCCTGTTTGGTATTCAAGAAATGTATTTCTGGTCATCATAATGTTTTCAGGCATCTTTATATAACGAGATTATTAGCTGACTGTTTCGATATCATCTGTATCCTGTATTAGGAATAAAAATTGCTATTATACAAGCCTCTGGCGAGTATAATACATTATTTTGTATTCCTAATACAGGATATAGACGATATAGAAACACACGAGGCTAATAATCTCTTTATCATATAATCTCGAGCTTAAAACGAACAGTTTTCTATAAACATTATAATACCAAGCAGCCATAAAATGTAGCCATTAAATGAGAATGATGTCAATTAGTCTATGACGTCATTTGGATATTCATTAAATATAACACACTAAAATTGAAAGGTTTTGTTTTTAGAATGTTGAACAACTTACAATCTAAAATTACTATTGAAATATTGTTTAATAATTATGAATGCTTTCGTCAATTCTGCAGCCTAGCCGAAAAGAAAATTCTACGTTCATTTTATATTTGAGTACAGATATTTTTACTGTGTTTCTAACCATAGTGACCTGACCTGAATAATTTGCATAGTTATCAAATTTTGAAAGTGTGTGATCTGAAAAATATCACGTACTTTGAATGCATTGGAATCACTAAATATTATATGATAAATATGTACCTTTTTTCTGTGCAGTCATTTAAAAATAAATGAGGCAGCAGGTTTCCTCTAAAAAGACATGTCAGAATTATCATATGTTTGACGTCCGATAACCGATGATAATAAAAATCAATGTGCTCTAGAGGCATTGTTAAATAAAACAAACTTTACTTTACTTTTATTTCAGCATCACTGAGACTGGGAGAGCTGACACTGAGCAAACATAAGATTAAGAAATTGGAAAAGAAGAAACTTACTGTAAGATCTTGCTGCTTAATTGAAACAGACATTGACGTAAAGGGGCAACCCAGAGTGTGTTGCTGTTTTAACCTGGTTTTGGCAAATAAAACCTTTTTGAATTATCAGAATTACAATTTATTTACATATTCTTGTTCAGGATATCAGTATCTATAAATCCAACATATTTTTGGTCACCCAAGTGTTGGTAGTAACTGGATATTGATTTTTTGTTAAAAAGATAATAAATTGATACGTACGAAAACAAATTAAGCAAAAATTGATATTGAGTGACCAAACACATTGGATTTATGTATATTGATATTCTGAACAAGAATATGTAAGTAGATTTTAATTCTGATAATTCAAAAACTGGTTAAAATGGCAACAAACTCTGGACTGCCCCTTTAAAGGGACTGTCATAAATTTATGGCCATTTTAATATTTTTGGTAAATAAAACCTGTTATACTTATTAAAATTACTTTCTTTTGTTTAGAGTATGAATATTTGCAGATCTAATGCATATCTTCACAAATCACATTTTTGTTGTAGCTCCAAATCAAATTTTTGGCTGACATTAATTTTTTACATATCAATTTATTTTTTCTTCCAAACATCCAAACAAATTTTGAAATAATTCAATCATAGAAAATTCGGAGTATATTTCAGGGTTCCCATGCGTCCATAAATTTCTTGAAAATCCTTGAATTTTGAGAACTTGTTTTCTAGTACTTGAAAGTCCAGGAAAATGGTGATTTTTGCCCTTTGTCCTGGAATGTCCTGGAAATTTGAAAATATGCTTTTAAAAACATATTCATCATTATTACCATATCAAAAAAGATCAGTACTGACCTTTTCCGAACAACCTTTTCGCATTCTTATAGCTGCAGTCCATACATCTGTACTGGATTCTAGTCATCATTTGATCCAGTCTTCACTAATTTATCTAGAGTGCGCATGCATAGCTAGAATGTATTGTAGGGTCTAGTTCTTCCGGTGTTCATCGACAGCAAATAGTGCAAACTATTTTGACTAGTTCTCGAAGCAGCCGTTCAGATTAACGTATAGCATGGAAAAAACAATCAAGCAAATGTTTCTGTCAGACGGTTGGTTGAACTGACAATGAAGTTCAGTAGCAAATGCGCTTGATATTGTTTTTTGTTGGTGGTTTTTTTTTCTTTGTTTTTGTATGCTTTTTTACGAGCAACTTAAAACCAATACCATTAATTATAATACAGCGATAGCAGCCCGATAGTGTTTGCAGGTTGGTTGTTGTGGTTTTTCCTTGTGTTTTTTTTCTTCTTTAAACATTGAATACTCTGTGACATGCACCAACGTACAATACAAATCACCCAACCAAAACATATTAGACAGCAGGCTTACACATTATTTTTCATTTATTTTTCTTTTGTTTGAATTATGATCAGACTATAAATGCATGGATAATGGTCCTTGAATTTTTTTTAATGTCCCAGAAATGTCCTGGAATTTGGTTAAGTTACAAGTGTATGAACCCTGATATTTATCATATATATCATATATACACATGTTATGGTATTTTACTTTTTCATAACTAAGATAATAAGATCATCAACAGTGAAAACCACCGCTCCGTGCCAGGTACATCAAAGACCAGGATATTTTTTTGCAAGGTGCACCGGCCTTGTTGGTCTAAGCCATCAGACTGGCTGATAGGTACAGGGTTCATCTCCCGGTACTGGCTCTAACTCAGAGCTAGTTCTTAAGGGCTCAACGTTTGAGTTCATGTCTGAGGTGCCGCGGTCGCATGATCGAACCTCATCAGTGGACCTATCAATTGAGTTTTTTTCCATTCCAACCAGTATACCAAAGGCTGTGGTATATACTGTCCTGTCTATGGTAAAGTACATATAAAAGATCCCTTGCTGCTTATCGGAAAGAGTAGCCTATGTGGCAGCAGCTGGTTTCCTCTAAAGACATAAGAATTACCATATATTTGATGTCCAATAGCCGATGATAAAATAAAAATCGATGTGCTCTAGCGGCGTCGTTAAATAAAACAAACTTAACTTTTACTTTTAGTTATGAGGTATTCATATTGTAAGCCAGAAACTCCAGTGTATTGGACTTGCAGAAAATAAGAAACTCTTATCTCCATTGTTTACAGTTATTTGTCAACAACTCCAAATAATGGTTGGAGAAATTTCAATATTTTTGGCTGGCTGTTCATTAATTGAAATATAATACTGCAAATGACAGTCCAACAGCTAGCAAAAAAGCCAAGAATAAAGAGATAACATGACAATTTGAGCAACTTTTGTCGTCTTAAGTGTAGGACAGTACATACATTGCAGGTGTGTGTGCCCAGGACTGTGTGTTTGAAACTTAATTACGTATAAACATGAACAATCTAAATCAGTTAAACCTTTGATGAGAACTTATTTATTCAATGGCTGCTTAGCTTGTTTCAGTATTTTCAGGCGCCATAGCCCAGTGGTATAGAGCCCGCCTGATGTGCGGTCGGTCTAGGATCGATCCCCGTCAGCTAGCCACTGGGTGTTTTTTCTCGACGTACTTTTTGTAACACAACAAGCATTGCAGCATTACGTCACTCGACTCGTTTCACATAATAGTAAACAAAGTTGCCGCCACTCAGTCTGTCCATGGTTGAAACGCCTGTGTAACGATACAACCGTTCGTGCAGGCCTCGACTTGATTAACATCCTAGAGTTTTTGGTTTTGTTTAACGACACCACTAGAGCACTGTGATTTATTAATTCTGAAATGTCGGCAGCATGTTTCCTTCCTCAGCGGGCACCATAGCCCAATGGTATAGTGCCCGCTTGATGCGCAGTCGGTCTAGGATCGATCCCCGTCAGCTAGCCACTGGGCGTTTTCTCAACGTAATCATGCGTCCGATGCCGATATAACCGTATTTACATTTGTAAATTAAAATGTGTTGAGTGCGTCGTTAAACAAAAAAATAATAATAATAAAAAAAAAAAATAATAATAATTGTTTCAGTATTTAACATCTGTATTAAAAAAATAAAATCCTTCTTTTTTTTTTCAGCCGGAGGACCGAGTTGGCTTTGAAATAACCAAATCTCAGATGTATGCTGCACGTGCTTCTAAAAAATCTTTTAAACCCGTGCGGTTGCGTGTTCATCCCAAAGATGATGAGAAACCCAGTAAGTGAATGTTGATTTCTCGTGTGTATATAATACTTCACAGCCTTTATTATCAAGATGGAGTATTTTTATTTATTACCTATGAGGTACAGAGGGGCGGGATCTAGTTCAGTCGGCTGAGCGCTAGCCAGAAGTGTCGCAGTCGCAGTATCGAACCTCCTCGGTGGACCTATCAATTGGGCTTATTTCCGATCCAACCAGTGCTCCACGACTGGTATACCAAAGGCTGTGGTATGTGTTGTCCTGTCTATGGGAAAGTGCATATAAAATATCCCTTGCTGCTTATCGGAAAGTGTAGCCTATGTGGCGGCAGTGGGTTTCTCCTAAAGACATATGTCAGAATCACCATATGTTTGATGTCCAATAACCAATGATAAAATAAAAATCAATGTGTTCTAGAGGCTTCGTTAAATAAAACAAACTTTACTTTTTTGTATGAGGTACAGCATAACAAGGTTCATATTTATCATATGTCCTCTTAGCAAAATGAGTGATAGCGAGGGAAATATTATAATTTAGACACTCGTATCATAAACATCGTCTGTCAGGGACATTCGTACAAATAATATCCTCTATTTAATACCCTGAAATCTGGGTTTATCTCTGCCACTTTTGTTTTTCTCAGATTAGTGGAAAACATTACTATATACAGGGCTTCTAGGATTTAAAAAAAATTCACTAGCCATGGGATCATCTTAAATGCATAGGCCTGGTGCAAGAAACAAATATACTGATAACCAGACTTTGCAATTAACCATTCCAGTCATAATAATTAGCAAGGTTTACAACTGCCTAGCACACAATCTGTTAGGGAAATATGAATGTTTGCAGATATACCTTGCATGTGTTTATCTTTAAACAATTATATGGCCATTTATTTAGTAAAGATGTCTCTATTTTAAACTATTGTTGTGGTTAGGTTTATTAATGAACAGATATGACTACAGTTATCCCCTAATTAGAACAACAGTTATCCCCTAATGAGAACAAAGTAATCTTGGTTTATATGTAAAATATTAATATTATAATTTTCCGTTGTAAATAACCAGGGCCTGTATTTTCAAAGCTATCATAGCTACGATCTGTCATCACAACGTCACAGGCTATTATGTTTGTCACAGTGACGTCACAGGCTATGGTGTTTGTCATAGTGATGTCAGCCTACGACCCCGTCAGCTAGCCACTGGGTGTTTTTCTCAACGTAATCATGCATCCGATGCCGATATGACCATATTTACATTTGTAAATTAAAATGTGTTGAGTGCGTCGTTAAAATATGAGCCCAGATATAGCTCCTTGGTCCATTCAATTAAGCAGGTTAATTTGCACTGGTTTAATGCTAAATGGATTTGTGCAGCAATATTTTATGCAAATAACCACATTATTCTATATATATATATTTACGAAACGAGTGAACTTCCCAGTAGTGTCGAGCCGAACTAAAGTGAGGTCAGATACCACTGGGAAGTTCACGAGTTTTGTAAACATGATATTTAGTGAAACGAGTGGTATTTTATTTATTACCCTCCATTAAATCCCTCACTATAAATATAATCCAACCATACAGGGAAAAGCACAGCGCTAACACCAGAAAAGATGACGTGACATCGCTTAACGTAATGACGTCATATAAACTGTATGACACTCATGGTGCGTACCAAATTTGTACAACACTGTGATATCTTCACCAGGTTGGTAATAAAAACCGATTAAGTGGATTCCACTATATAATCAGTTAACACTAAATTTAGAGAAATGTTTTTTCCGCTAGCCGTCAGACAAGCTAATAGCAGTTAATTTCTAGCACAACATTGAAAGTACTAGCTGGAACAGTAGTAGTACCTTATTCTAGAAGCCCTGCTATATAATTTGGTTATAAATTATCATTCATAGTTTTCAGGAATTAACTGGTAACTGGAAGAATTATGTTGGTCTTTAACTTTTATTTATTTTTTGCAGTGAAAAAGAAGAAATCTAAACCGAAAAGAAAGAGCACGTTTGACGAGGAATTGACCAATACAGGAAAGAAGGCTCTCAAGATGTTTAGATCAGGGTGGGTAATCATTAGATATGTCTACTACATGTAGACCAGGGTGGGTAATCACTAGATATGTCTACTACATTTAGACCAGTGTGGGTAATCACTAGATATGTCTTTACTACATTTAGATCAGGGGGTAATCACTAGATATGTCTACTACATTTAGACCAGGGTGGGTAATCACTAGATATGTCTTTACTACATTTAGATCAGGGTGGGTAATCACTAGATATGTCTTTACTACATTTAGACCAAGGTGGGTAATCACTAGATATGTCTTTACTACATTTAGACCAGGGTGGGTAATCACTAGATATATCTTTACTACATTTAGATCAGGGTGGGTAATCACTAGATATGTCTTTACTACATTTAGACCAGGGTGGGTAATCACTAGATATGTCTTTACTAAATTTAGACCAGGGTGGGTAATCACTAGATATGTCTTTACTACATTTAGATCAGGGTGGTTAATCACTAAATAGATATGTCTTTACTACATTTAGATCAGGGTGGGTAATCACTAGATATGTCTTTACTACATTTAGACCAAGGTTGGTAATCACTAGATATAATATCTTTACTACATTTAGATCAGTGTTGGTAATCACTAGATATAATGTCTTTACTACATTTAGATCAGGGTGGGTAATCACTAGATATGTCTTTACTACATTTAGACCAGAGTGGGTAATCACTAGATATGTCTTTATTACATTTAGACCAGAGTGGGTAATCACTAGAAGAGTTTACACCAGACAAGGTTTCCACAGTTATGGAAAAGTCATAAAATTTCATCTCCATCAACAGTTTTTAACTACACTGGTTTAACATCATGGATTTTTGCAGACTTTTCAGTTTACTTCTTTCATTTATTTTTTTAACTTCATGTACAAATTAATTTTTGTGGAAATTGTTTGTTTTTTTATTTTTTATTTCAACTTGCACTCTTTTCCAGCCCGTCCTATCAAGAAAGAAAGGAACTTGGGTTGCTCGGAAAGAAGGACAAAAATAAACCGCAGAATAAAAGGAGACGGTGAGGCCATAATGACTTTTATTATTCACATGGTTCGCGATATAGAAGAAAATATAAATGGTATCACCCTTACGGGACAGGGGCGGGATCTAGCTCAGTCGGTTGAGCGCTCACTCGAGGTGCCGCGGTCGCAGGATCGAACCTCCTCGGTGAACCCATCAATTGGGCTTTTTTCCTTTCCAACCAGTGCCATCTGAGCTCTATGTATTTTATAAACTGACAACAATACCAAACATTTCATCACTTGACTAGAATATAATTATTGTTGTTTTTGTCTTCTAAGCTCAATGCATATTATAAACTGGCAAACATTTCATCACTTGACTAAGACCATAATGAATGTTGTTCTGTTTTGCAGTGGAAGATGACACTGATCTAGGTGATTTCGGGATGGATGCTGGAACTTGTAAAATAAACACTTTTATTTACACACATGGATGAATTCTGGAACTTGTAAAATAAACGTTTTATTTACATACCTGTGTTATTTTGTGTTATTTACATACCTGTGTTATTTTGTGGTATTCATTTAGTGGAGCGGGGAGCGTGGCCCAGTGGCATAGTCCGATGTCGATATCACGGTTATTAAAAATGTGTTGAGTGCGTCGTTAAACAACAACAAAAATTCATTCAGCAGATCGTAATTTTTAAGGTCTGCGACTGTGATTGCACTTGTAGAGAAAGTGGGGTGGGTGGGGGGAGGAGGGGTGTGTGTGTTTAAACCACGCACTCAACACATTTTAATTATGGTTATATCAGCGTCGGATGTATGGTTACATCGAGAAAAATTACAACAATAATTGTCTAATGTCTTTTAGAGGAAACATAGGCTACTCTTTCCGATAAGCAGCAAGGGATCTTTTATATGCATTTACCCATACAGGATAGTACATACCATGGCCTTTGGTATACCAGTCGTGGGGCACTGGTTAGAATGGGAAAAAACAATTGATAGGCTACTCTTTCCAATAAGCAGCAAAGTATCTTTTATATGCATTTTTCCATAGACAGGATAGTACATACCATGGCCTTTGGTATACCAGTCGTGAGGCACTGGTTGGAACGGGGGAAAAACCAATTGACGGGTCTACCGATGAGGTTTGATTCTGCGACCGCGACACCTCAGGCGAGCACTCAACCAACTGAGCTAAATCCCTATATTAAAAAATTCACAAAACCAAGTGGTAGGATATATAGATTTATTAAACTCAATAATAATAATACAATTTATTGGTACAAAAAACAAGAAATCAGGAAATGAATGATCTAAATGCAATGTACTATATTCTCAACAATTAATTCCAGCTTTTAAGTTTGTAACACAAAAATTTATGGAGGAAAATTTAAATCATTCTAAAACCAAACAATAAATTGGTTTTTTAAACATAAAACCCCCCATTAATTCTAAATGTAACAAAATTAATAAAACTAATAATTTTGTTCATACAGAAACAGTAAAATAGCTAATCTTTTCAAAGGTAACACCAATAAGTAGCCTAGACTACAACTAAAACATATTGTTATTGGTATTAAATAAAAGTGTTATACTGTCTTGCTACAATATAGTTATAAGCATAAAAGGAACTGAATGTCTACTTGCCAGAATAAAAGACATACATAATAACAAACGGTGACTAATAAAATAAAACATTTGTTTTCAATTTGGCCTTGAAAGAATTAAACAGTAAAATTAAAAGATTTTTAAAACCTTGCTATTTAAAATATGAATAAACTTCACTTCCAGCACTACATTAACATGTTTCAACAAATAACAAATCCCACATGCATTTAATGAAATATACAAGGATATATAACAAAACAAAAATCATAAAAACAACAGAGGACGCCAAGTACAAACAATACCAGATGACTTGTAAGAGATTATCACTGTATTAAAGGGACTTGTCCCACTTTAGTGATATGGCACTTTTAGCATTTAACATAATAGTGGCTAGCTGCTAAAGAAAGCACTACACATAGCAATGTAAAATAGGTAAAACTATTAAATGGACAATCCTAAGTTTGTATCAATTTTAATACCTTTTTAAAAAAAAACCATTTGGTATATTTATTATTATTATTATTCACAGATTCCCTGTTACACTGCCTGCCCTGATCCTTTAGTACCTTACTGCCAAAATGAACCTTTTATATTTGTTAAACGTAGAATATACTTGAGTTTCTGGCTTACAATATGAATACCTCATAACTAAAAGTAAAAGTTAAGTTTGTTTTATTTAACGACGCCTCTAGAGCACATTGATTTTAATTTAATCATCGGCTATTGGACGTCAAACATATGTTAATTCTGACATGTCTTTTAGAGGAAACCTGTTGCCGCAAGGGATCTTTTATATGCATTTTCCCACAGACAGGACAATACATACCACAGCCTTTGTTATACCAGTCGTGGGTTCACCGAGGAGGTTCGATCCTGCGCCCGCAGCACCTCAAGTGAACGCTCAACCGACTGAGCTAGATCCCACCCGCATTTTAATATGTTTCTGGCAAATAAACCTGTTATAATTATTAAAATTACTTTCTTTTGTTTAAGAGTATGAATATTTGCATAGCTAATGCATATCTTAACAACACACATTTGCTCTAAACAACAAAAGAGAAATATAATCTAAATGATAAGATAATGAATGAATAGTTTTTGTTTCAGTATTGTTTTATAATTTGATAGATCAATACATGTGGGAACAAGGCACATAACTGGTGTACAGTAACAAACGGTGAACAGCGAATTATACGTAACATCTTAAAGGTTTTCCCCATCAGTGATGAGCAATAATTTGTAATTTCCATAAAGAGCAGATGACCAAAGGGAGATAACTCGAGCATGATTTTTTTGTTTTTTTTTCACAAACATCAGAATGAATATAAGTTTTCTATTTTCACCATTACTGAAATAGAAAACGTTAATTTTGTTGTTGGCAGATCTAAATATATCTTTACATACAACAGCAACCTCCTTTACAGTGGAGGTGTAACAATGTAATACAGGTTGTGTAACACTAATGTTTTGTAACAATGTAATAAGGTTTTGTAACAGTATAATGAGGTTTTGAAACAATGTTATAAGGTTTTGTAACAGTATAATGAGGTTTTGAAACAATGTTATGTATTCAGTCTACAATGATGAACAAAATAATTTATCAACATTATTCAATTCAATAAAAGTATCAAATTAAATGTAGCAATAAGGACTATTTTAACAAATGGCACCAATAGTCAAATTTAGATTCAGGATATTTCACCAGAAATACAACTTATTGTGGTAAATTGTTTTATAATACAACTTATTGTGGTAAATTGTTTTATAATATAACTTATTGTGGTAAATTGTTTTATAATACAACTTATTGTGGTAAAATGTTTCATAATACAACTTATTGTGGTAAATTGTTTCATAATGCAACTTATTGTGGTAAATTGTTTTATAATACAACTTATTGTGGTAAAATGTTTCATAATACAACTTATTGTGGTAAATTGTTTTATATTACAACTTATTGTGGTAAATTGTTTTATAATACAACTTGCTGT
>JAUUEI010179846.1:0-14880 GCA_032274625.1 Depressigyra globulus
CTTTTAAAAACATTATTATATCATACCTTTATCTTCTGCCACTCGCCCTTTTCAAAGACTATCCATAACCAAATAGCTTTTACAAATGTGTCTGTGATCATTGCCAAATAGACAAAAAGTATATTTTCAAAATACCACGACAGCACAAATGCCGGAATAATCCTCACAAACCAAAGTGATGTAAGATTTATTTTCAATGTCTTTTTGCTGTCACCCGCTCCCCTTAGTGCACCAGACAACACAAAATTAAAAGCGAGAGGTATTTGCGAGATACCCACAATTCTAAGATAGAGGCTTGCCTCTTTTATAGTCTGAGTATCATCTGTAAAAATCCATACTATCTTCTCTGGAACAAGCACCATAAATAACGATAAAAAAAACATTAATCCTATCGTGTATTTTAATACCAAAAGCACATCCTCTTTTGCCTGCTCAGGTTTTTTTGCTCCAAGGCCTTGCCCCATCAGTGCCATGGCAGCAATAGTAAAGCCTATGCCTGGCATAAACGCCAACCCCTCCACTCTCAAGCCTATCTGATACCCAGCCAAAACCTCTGTACCGTAATGTGCAATAATGACCGTAAAAAGCATAAAGCTTCCAAATGTCAACGATCTTTCAAACGAAGCTGGAACACCAACTTTTAGTGCCCTAGACAGAAGTGACTTAGAAGAGTGCCACATAGGAATATATATCATTTTTCTTCTAATATATAAAAAAAGATAGACAAAAAACTCTAACCCATTAACAATAACAGTAGCCACAGCAGCACCCAAAACACCCAGCTCAGGAAAACCATAGTGACCAAAAATAAGAAGATAGTTTAAAATAACATTTAAAATAATCGATACAATTTTAATATACATTGGTGTCTTTGTATCTCCTGCCGAGTTAAGCGCAGAGACAAAAACAAGCTTTACAAATATAAATGGCATCATCCATGTTAAGGTCTGCACATAACTCTCTCCAAGAGCTATCACCTCAGGTGCAGTGCCAAACCATACATAAATATTTGAAGCCAAAAAATACCACAACAGCATCACAGGAAGACTCAATAGAAAAGCAAATATGAGCAGTGTCGAGAGCCCCATTGAGGCTCTCTTTATGGTGCCTGCACCAATAAATCTAGAGAGTAGAGCAGAGGTGCCTACATGCAAAAGTGTCAATACTGCAAAAACAAACATCAAAGACTGCAATCCAAGGCCTACCGCAGCCACGGCAAAAGCAGAAATTCTCCCCACCATCACAAGATCTGTTATTACCTGAAGCATATCAAGCAATGAATTGATTGCAGCAGGAATTGAAATCTTTAAAATTTTTTGATGCTTAGAAGGAAAAAACTGCAACAAGATATCTCTTTTTTATTGGAATTATACTCTTATGTGCTGAGAGATGTGCACAATGTACTACAGCTTAACCAGTTGAGAAAGATGTGTGTATAGTAGTACAATAATAAGCGAGCCCCATGCTAAAGTCCAGCCAACTGCCTGCATCTTTTTATTGCTCCTGAAGAGTTTTCGTGTTTTGAACAAAACCACAGGATACGCAAGAAGAGCAAGAAGTTCAGGTAAATATGTGGCCATTGAATAGTGGTATTTCTCTATAGCAAATCCAACACCAAGTACCGATGTATATATAAATCCATACACAACCAACAACATAAGCATTTGGAGTATCATAAAAATAACATTTGCACCAGCTTCATTCTGCTCATCATCGTAGAAATTCATAAAACATTATACTCTGTAAAAGTTATTTTGCAATGAGGGGAAAGCGAGTAGCATAGAGGGCTTAAAACTATTTGGTTATATATGCTACTGCTATTGAAATAATAAGGTAAAACTATTTCCTAAGTATTACCTCTAATCTCTTTTGTTCTTATTTCTTTATTTTTTATTATAACCCAATTCCCCATCAGAAATATTATCAAATTGAGGCAGTGACCCAGACGACTCCATACCAACACCCATGATGCCCAATGGTGTTCTTCCATTATCATAATAATTCGTTACTGCAAACTTTACTGCTGGCTTCATACCTGCAGGATCCACAATTGCTAATGCCACAATATATTCACCCTCTTTAAGATTATCAGGTAATGTAAAATTCTCTTGTATCGTATTTATTTTAGCTACATTTTTATATCTGTTTGTACTAAAATTCCAATTATCACCTGGTTGCCAATTTCTAATATCTACATTTTTAAATCTACTACTCCAGACCACATTCTTGCTATCTTTATCTAAGAGAGATACCTCAACAGGCCAATTATAATAAAAAGGTGCCGAACCACTATTTTGAACATCAAATGACACAGCCAACTTTCCTCCTGCTTTCACAGAGGCGCTATAGTTGGCTTTTTTCAAAACAAACCTGTAGCCCATAATCTTCTGCAACTCTTCTGCAGCTTTTGCTTCATTTTGATTTGCCTCATCATACAGAGAGATCCAACTTAATGCGGTACAGTGTGTAGCCCGTATATAATCCTTAAGATAATCCAATGTTTTATTGTCTGTTAAAGTATGATGTATAGCATTTTTTGTATTCTCTGGCCAACTGGTTCCCGGATAGTCATGATAATCATAGATATTTTTATAATCCACATTAAATGCAACCTCACCCAAAATAGGCTGATCTGTCCATAATTTTGCTTTTTTTAACATATTATAAGTATCTAAACCACCTTTTTGCATCTCGTTACTCCATGCAAAGGCATCCCAATACATACCAAACCTATAATAGTTCTCATAAGTATTACCTCTAAAGCTATTGCCATGAGACTCTAGATATGATTTTTCAAAATAGTGTGGAATTCTCACTAAAACTTTTTTATTTTTAAAATGCTTTGTGAAACTATCTCCTAGTGCCTTTGCAATCTCTGGACTTATTGCCGTCGACCACTGTTCGCCCCAAGTACCTACTATAGCCATATAGACAAATCCAATACGAGGATCATTATCCCACGCTTCTGCTAATTTTGGCACGAGTGCTTTTATTCTGTCTGCAAAAACTGCCGTCTGATTATTGTGTTCGTTCATACTCATATCAGAGGGAGAGAAATCATCTGAACTACTTTTCTGCAAAACAACAACAGGGTTTACTTTTATATTTCTCTTTTCTACACTGTATTTTTTATTTTTGTAAAATCTATTATTGAAAAGTGTGCTCTGCGAATAGGCATTTATTTTTTCTACACCATCCGCTGCACTATTTTCAAGCTTGTTCCATGGAATCACTGCCTTAAACAGTGAAACATACTTTTGAGAACTAGCTGTATCATTTGGCCATACAACATAGCCCTTAAGTGGGTTCCTTAGTGCCTTTTCTGTCTCTGTAAATGTCACCTCTTTACTACCATCGCTCTCGACAAAAGGTAGTGTTGAGTCTCGGCTGTTATTTGGATTCTTTATCGTAATATTGTGATCCCCAGACAAATCAATTCCTTCGCAAGAGACAATAAATAATGGTAAAGCAGCAATGATTAAATATTGGTATACACTTTTCATCTTCTGCCTCCTCTACTTAAACTGACTACAGAGTGTCTGATCTGTCGTTTTGCAAGCCAACTCCTTAACCCAAGATGCAACAATTCTTGCTCCAGTAGGATTAAAGTGTGTATGATCATTGTAAGCAAATTTTTTATAGATGGCTTCAGTACTTGAGTACTGATTAAAAGCATCAAAACTTCTCTTCTCAAGATCCAAAAGAAGCACTTTTTCATCTTTTGCTAAATCTCTTATTGTCTGAGCATAGCCTCTATGACTATGGTTATCTTTATACTGTCTCTCCACTGGCGTTATAAGCACAGGTATTACACCCATCTCTTTTGCTTCATCCAAGTACTCTTTTAGTTCACTATAAAATGAACCACCTACACCTGGTGTGGTATGTATATTTTTTCTATCACTCTCATCATTGTGTCCAAACTGTATAAATAGATATGCACCATTTGTTAAATCTGTATTGGCAATAAGCGCTTTCGTCTCTTCCCAATCATGCTTACTGTTATGTACAGGTTTATATGATTTACTACTAGCTCCAGACCTTGCCTCATTAAATAAGTTTTTTTGATTCTTCATCTGTTCGCCTATGACATCACCCCAACCCAACTCAAAAAAACCTCCATTTTTATTTGGAAAATCATTATTATGCACTGTTGAGTCACCAATTACAAATATCTTTGCTTCGGAGGAGCCATGGCTCCCCTCGTTCTTAAGGCTTTTAACTGCACCTATATTTTCAAACATAGAGCCTATCTTTGGTCTTAAAAAATCTTTAGATTTTGGGTCAAGACTAACAAATTCTACCTCTCCATCCATATTCCAAGAGTTATTTTTTCCTTTTTCCCCTCTATAGTCTGTGCCATTTTTGTAAGATATATTGTTTTGCATATCTGTTTCATTGTCACCTCTGAAGCCTGTAGACTTATTGTTGTATGCTGTATTATTTCGAAACTTTACATCTCTACCAACATTATAATCAAACCCATTGGCTCTGTTATTGTAGGCAATATTATACTCTGCAATAGTTCTCTTACCGTTTCCGGCATTTTTATTTAAATTTCCTCCTGTCTTAATACCATTTCCATCACCATGCGAACGTCCATTATCATAAGATATATTGTATGCCACATATGTATCATTTGATCTCCAAGTATCTATTCCATCATCACTATTGGCATACACAGTATTATGAACTACCTTATTGAACTTCCCAGATGAAATTGAAATACCATCAGCATTACCACCATCACCTGAAGAGCCATTCATGCCAGCATCTGAATTATGATGGACAATATTGTCACGTATAATATTCTCTCCATACTTGTAAGGAATTGTATATTTTGGATCGCTCTCTTTCCATGTTCCACCATAGGCAACAATGCCTGAAAGCATATTGTGGTGTATATTGCACCCCTCAATAGTGTTGTTACTACTATAAAGGAACATGGCTCCCTCATGCCCCATATATCTAATTTCAAGTTTCCTTACGGAGACAAAGGCACTATTAAATTTAATACCTGTATGTCTCTGCTCTGCATGTGCTTTTGTATACTCAGGCGAATTAAACTTTCCTTCAATAACTGCCTTTTCCCCAGGATAACTCTCAATAATAATAGGCTTATCTTTGGTTGCTTTTTGAGAAAGCAGAAGTTGACTGTTTATCTTATAAACACCTCCTCTTAAAAAAAGTACATCACCGGCCTTTGCTTTTGCAAAACCTTTTCGAATGTCACAAGGGCTCTCTTTCTTACACTCTTCACCCTCGCCTGTAACCGACACAAATAGTGTTCCTCTGCTTAATGGTGTTGACTTTACTTCCCTTGCGCCTATTATACTTTTTGGCGAGCTGCCCTCTTCTCTGCCTCTTTCGATTGTATGATTTTCTGGAATTTCAACTTTTCCTCCATTATCATCCAATCCATCTCCAGGATCAATCGTAGCCTGGCATGAAATAAGTGAGATCACAAAAAGTGAGCTAGTAAATAATTGTTTAATTTTTTTCATTTTAGTCCTTTTTAAAATTTTTGGAATTTTGATTATAAAGGAGAATAGTTTCTTATTAGTTACCTGCAGATAGGGGTTTGATACTTTATGATTAGATACTTGACTATAAATACAGTACTTTTTTGATTGCTTTAGTGAGCAATAATTTTTCCTCTTTTTTAACTATTTTACTGTACGCATCAAGTGTAAGATTTTCTTTTTTGATTCTTTTTTGAAGAATAATTGCTCCACCATCCAGCTCTCCTGTAACATGGTGTATTGTAATGCCTCCCTCATCATACTCATCTTCAAAACTATTCTCTATAGCTCTGAGTCCTTTGTGTCTAGGAAGTAGCGAAGGGTGAAGATTGATGGCTTTAATTTTATTTGTAAATACTGGTGTAAGAATTCTCATAAAACCTGCAAGCACCGTCAAGTCAGGCTCATAAACACCAATCTTCTCTACAACTATTTTGTCAAACAACGCTCTGTCTGTAAAGTTCTTAGAGTCAATTATTTCCACAGGTATTTCATGATTACGAGCAACAGAAATGCCTTTTGCCTTTGGATTATTTGTTAAGGCCATAACAACCTCAAGCTCTTTTTTGTGGAGTGTCTCAACAATGTAAGAGAGATTACTCCCCTCTCCACTAAAAAGTATGACTATTTTTTTCACTTGCTGCAGATGTCGGAGAGTTTGCTTATTTCATCAATAATATCTGTAGCTACCATTGCATAGTTTGCGCCACTGTATTGATTGGAGGCAACGGCAAGTGCAAGCGTTCCCTGTATGGCTGACTCTACACCGCTGTAGCCTTGTGAAAGAAGTGAAACAATAAGTCCAGAAAGCACATCTCCACTACCACCCTTGCTCAATCTAGAGCTTCCTAGTGGATTAATATAAAGCTTATCCTTGTGCACAATAATAGTATTTGCCCCTTTAAGCACCAGGGTAACATGAGGATAAAGCCTATTGAACTGTCTTGCTGCTTTAAAACGATTCTTCTGTATATACTCCACACTAAGTGTCTCTTCTGTCATATAATTCCAGAGTGACACAAACTCTTTAGGGTGTGGTGTAAGCACTATCTCTCTATCGGTCTGCTCCATTATTTTTAACATATCCCTGTTGCTAAAAATATCTGCATCCATCACCACAGGAAGCTTGCTCTCTATAACATATTTACTCAAGAACTCTTTTTCAAAATGTCCACCCAATCCCATGCCAATGGCTATTGCTGAGCTACCTTCGGGCACCACTGTTGCATGCATCAAATAAGGAGGCGGAGAGATCTTTTCATGCACCACAAGTGTTGCAAGGCCTGCGCCATATCTCAACGCTGTGTCTGCTGCTATAATCCCTGCACCTTCCTTCTCGCCACAAAAGACTGCAGCATGTCCAAAATCACCTTTGTGTGTTGTGCTCTTCTCTCTTGTAGGAAGTCTCAAATCAGACTTATTTAAAACAAATGCATTACTGTTTGACTCATACTTCTCTCTACTCACTCCTAAATTACCTACAACAATCTCGCCTACAGCATCCTTACTTTCATCAAGATAGAGTGCTTCCTTGAGTGCGCCCATAGTGATTGTCGTATCTGCATGAAAAGCCAAAGGCATCAAAGAGCCATCTCTGCCAATACCAGTAGGAACATCACAGGCAATCCTGTATCCTTCAAAACTGTTAAGTCTATGAATAATATACTCTGTTTCTCTGTCTATATCTCTATTGAGACCTGCTCCAAATATTGCATCAACAATTACATCAGAGTCGTGTGCTCTGTCGACAATACTAACCCCCATTGCTTCAGCTCTTAGAAGTTGTATTTTAACCATTTCACTTTTGACACCAAAAGGCATAAAAAGCTTGACTGCAAAATCACCATCAATTTGCCTAGCCAATGCCACGCCATCTGCACCATTGTTCCCCATGCCAGCAACAATAAGAACAGAAGCACCTTTTTGAAACTTGTTTCTAATGAAATCTGCCATAGATTTTGCTGCATTCTCCATTAAAATATCTTCTGTCAGTTGATACTCTTCGTAACATTTTTCATCTAATTCATTACATGAAATAAAGACTTTCTCCACACCTACTCCTTAAATTTATAAAAAATAGTGGCTGCAAAATTAATAGAATTGTTCTTGTCAATATTGACTGTATCAATATTGACAAACTCTATTTTAACACGCATCTTACTACTCTCTTTGTGTACTGTAAACTGCTTCTTGGTTAGTTTAAGCGTATTCTTGCCATGCTTTTCTATTAACGCTTTTGCATACTGTTTTAAGTCAAATATAATACTACTACTGTCTTTACTAATTTTCAGTTTACTATTCTCATAGTATAGCGAGACACCTATATTTTTTAACTTTTTTCTCTCTGGTGCTTCTGACTTATATTGTGCACCATAAAATCGACTCATATAATCATATCCTCTTATATCTAACGCATTCAAATAATTGTCATATCCTCTCTTTAGTCCAATACTTATAATATCACTCTTTTTACTATCACGCTTATATTCCCAGTAATCAATATATTCAAACCCCAGCACATCTGTCACATAATGGGGAAAGTAGCGCGGTTTTTTTTCAAAAAGATCTTTATACTCTCTCTTTTTTGTCTTACCTCTGCACTCTTTGTCAATCTTTTTTTGTTTCTGTTCGAGTGCCACATAGGTAGAAGTTATTTTTGGAATAAGCTTCTCTAGTGCTTCTGTCCCGTATCGACTATAGAGATACTTTACTGCATCAGAAATTTCAAATTTCAACCTCTCAGGAGCTTCCTTTGGGTCACTGTATCCCTTAAGCTTAGTCAGCATATTCTCCAAACGACCCGTTTGTGCCTTTTTGCTAATAGCGTATGCACTCAATGGTCCTATTTGTGAAAATGCCAAAAGGAGAGAGAGCCAGATAAATATCCATTTTATCTTTGCCTGTTTATTGAGTAGAAAATAGAGTGATATGCCAGCCAACCATATACCCAAAAGCACAACCATGTATCGACTCTCGGTCCATGAATACTCCTCTATTCTCATTCCTATAGCCATAAAAAGCATCACAGTTTGCAGAAGTATTGCTAGCCATATCCATCGTCTCCATCCACTCTCTTCCTCTGTTGTGAAGTGTGTCCAGAAAAGATATGTCAATACGGCCACAGCAGAAAAGATAACAATCAACCATGCCAATATACCTTTTGGCCACTCCATTGTCATCAATACTTTAAAAGTATATAGATACAAAATAACAAAGTAGATTCCACTCAGTGTTGTAAGCACCCATTTTGTAAAAAACTTTTCAACATTAGAAAACTCTATTGACTGCTTTAAGGTGGTAGGCTCTTTTGGTATCTGCGAAAGAAAGTAGCCCACAGAAAAGAGACCTATAATAAACAGATTGACCTGAGCATAAGATTGACTCCTTATATCTAGCTCAAAAAGCTTCTCCACAGCGAAAAGTGCACCATCTATACCCGATATCATGACTATTGTAAAAAGTACTGTCATTGCAAATGAAAAAAGTATCCGTTTTACATATTCCCAATAATCATTATTGCTTTTTTTAAACCTAAGAAAAGGCGCCCAGAGCATCACAACAAAAAAGAGAATGAGTAAAAAGCTATGTCTGAAAATAATAGTATCACTCGTAAGTAAGTTCTGTTTTTCAGGAAGCGCAAAATAGTACAAGGCCAACATACCTACAGAGACAAAAGCAGGCACTAAATTTCCAAATTGTCTCAAAAGTGATGCTGCCGTAAAGAGGAAAACAGCTAGCGTTGAGACAAGTGCTAGCCTAAAGAGTATGCTATAAAGTACCCCGTCTCTAGGTAAATCTACCTCTATAAAATAGATCATGATTGCAGTGGCAATCAGTGATGAAAGCAGAGTCAACGGAAAACGCCTAAATGTCTCTGTACTCTTCCCAATAATTTCATCAAAACTTGGCATTGCCAATCTCATCCGTTCCCTTTTCTTCTACTAGATATTAATATTTTATCACAATTTAAAATTATATAGATATAATCCCATACTTTGTTTGACTCATCTACACGATGAAATTTAGAACAGGAAGGGGGTGCTTTTACATGCCAGGAATTAAATTAACCTCACGCGATTCATTTGATGATGCGTACAGAAAGTTTAAAAGACAATGCGACAGAAACCTAATTGTTACTGAAGCAAGAGCTAGACAGCACTATGAAACTGAAACTGAAAAGAGAAAAAAAGAGAAAATTGCTACACGCAAAAAGATCCTTAAGAAACTTTTCATGCTCAGAAGATACGAGTCAAGACTCTAATCCTCTTTTTGCAGGACTTTGGTCCTGCACCCAATCATATTTCATCATACACTATACTAAATTATTTTATTAACTCATTACAACTTATCAAACTTTTCGCTAAAATAAATACAATATTCACCCAAAGGTTTTCCTTATGACATTTACAGCACCCCTACAAAAAGATGCAATCAAAATTATGCTACTTGGTTCAGGCGAACTTGGTAAAGAGGTAGCCATAGAGGCACAAAGACTTGGCGTTGAGGTCGTTGCAGTTGACAAATACAAAAATGCTCCTGCGCACCTTGTTGCAAACAGCGCTTATGTGGTTGATATGCAAGACAAAGAGGCTATTCTTGAAATTATAGAGAAAGAGAAGCCCAGCTATATTCTTCCCGAAGTGGAAGCCATCAGTATTGATGCACTTTTTGAAGCAGAGAAGAGAGGCTTTCATGTGATTCCCAACGCAGAAGCTGTAAACAAAACAATGAATAGAAAAAATATTCGTGTTTTTGCTTCTGAAGAGTTAGGGCTAAAAACAAGTGGGTACGCATTTGTGACAACACTTGAAGGACTTAAAAAAGAGGCTGACAAAATGGGTTATCCTTGTGTTATTAAGCCTGTTATGAGCTCATCTGGTCATGGTCAAAGCATTGCAAAAACTGCTGATGATATAGAAAAATCATGGGAAATTGCTAAAGAAGCAAGAGGAGATGCCAGCGAGTTGATTGTTGAAGAGTTTGTATCTTTTGACTATGAAATTACACTCTTAACTGTCAGAAACGAAACAGGCACTGTTTTTTGTGAACCTATTGGACACAGACAAGAAGATGGTGACTTTGTTCTCTCTTGGCAGCCTATGGAAATGACATCTGCAGCACTCAAGAAGGCACAAGAGATCTCAAAATCTGTCACAGATGGTCTAGGAGGAAGAGGTATTTTTGGTGTAGAGTTCTTTGTTAAAGGTGATGAAGTATACTTTTCAGAACTTAGCCCTAGACCACATGACACTGGCATGGTCACACTCATTACGCAGAGTCAAAGCGAGTTTGCCCTACATGTAAGAGCAGTTCTTGGATTACCTCTTGACTTTACATTTTATGGTGCCGGTGCTTGTGGTGCCTATAAGGCAAAAAATGAGAGTCACTCACCTACCATTACGGTACCCAATGAAGCCTTCACTAAAGACAGTTTTGTAAGAGTCTTTGGAAAACCTGAGTCACATACTGGTAGAAGAATGGCAGTAAGTCTTGTTTTAGATGAAGTCGAATCTGCCAAACAGAGAGCTCTAGAGATAGCAAACAGCATCTCAGACAATCAATAGGAGTCAGCTGTGAAGTTTGTTTTAAGAGTCACACTCCCTCTTTTACTTTTAGGGTACATTGTCATAGAGACTTATCTCAAGCTCAACCACAGTTCACTATGTGATGCTCAAGGGTGTAAAATTGCAGGAGAGCTCTTGCGTTTTAACCCAATCTTTCTTAACTATTTTGGCATAGTAGGTACAGTGCTATTGGCTTTTTTTGGCTACTTGTCACTTAAAAAAGAGTGGGCAGAGAAACTCTTTTTTGTTCTACTTTACGGCGCCATTGCATTTGAAGCAACCATACTTGGTTATCAATTTTTTGCCAATCCTGAGCCTTGTGTTTTCTGCATAGGAATCTTTTCCTCTTTGGTACTCATTGCTCTATTTAATGCACCTAAGAAATTCTTGACTCCCTTAGCTGTTGGCATGGCTGTTATTGCAGGATTAAGTACCATTGCTATTCCTAAAAATCAAGCTTTCATACAGAGTGATGGGCTCTATCTTCTACACTCGGACAGTTGCCCACACTGCAAAAAAGTTAAAGAGTATTTCAAAAAAGAGAACATAAACTACACCCCTTTAACCATTAAAGAGGCTAGTGCGAGAGGCTTTCTTAAATATATGAATGTCACCTCCATACCTGTACTTGTCAACAGACAGACAGACAAAACAGTCATCATTGTTGGTGACCATAAGATTATTGCTCACTACGAACAGAAGAAGCACAAAGAAGTCACTACTCCACACCCTCAAGAGAGCAGTGCATCTGCCATAGTTCCGGAACTCACTTCTGACTTTTTAAGTGCAGGCGGAGAGAGTGATGGTTGCGCAATCACTGTTACAGAAACACCATCATGTGAAAAGAGTGCAGACACACAAACACCATAGAAGAATATTATTGTGTTACAAGGAGATGAAAAAGTGAACATAGTTCTACTAGATGCAAAAACACTTGGGGATGACCTAAACTTAGATCTGTTGAACTCATTTGGAAATGTTACCATCTACCCCACAACCTCCCAACAAAAGCTACCTGAGCGTATTAAAAATAGTGATATCATCATTACCAATAAAGTCGTTATCTCTAAAGAGAGTATGGTGTTTTCTAAAAATCTAAAGCTTATTTGTATTGCTGCTACAGGTATGAACAATGTAGATCTTGATGCTGCAAAAGAATTGGGTATTTCTGTAAAAAATGTAAGTGGCTACTCTACAAAAAGTGTTGCACAACATACCTTTTCTATGGCACTCTATCTTTTAGAAAAGATGGTATATTTAGACAATGTAGTCAAAAGTAGAACATGGAGCAAGAGTAGTTTCCCTTGTGTGAAAAACTCATCTATCAACGTTGAGAGCGTACTTTACTGAAAACATTTAACGAGAGAAAGTCACGAATTAAACGAGAGAAGGTGAATAATAGAGAGTAAAATACTACTATACTCTCTAAAGGGTTGTGATGATACCGTCTCCAGAAAATATAGCGAAGATGAAAGAAGCAAAACTAGAAGCTTCTAAATCAAAAGTTCACCAAAAAATAAGCAATACATTTATTGAGAGTGCTTTACAAAACAATAATGCCAGTGCAATTGAAACAATTTACTACCTTGCCAGTGCAATTGAAACGATTAAAGACCTTGATAAGATGGATAATGACAGACTATTAACTATTAAATTTGATACTAGAGATATGCTTAAATATACTGAAATGAAACTGCCTAACATCAAGAAGAATATGGAGGCAATGCAAAAAACATCAATTACTTTTTACGATGATGAAAAAGAGCTTATCCGAGGAAGGAACCTACTCCCTGCATATGATTTTTACTATGGTAAACACACTATAGAAGTTAAGATCTTTGTAGAGATAGCTAAGCTAATCATGGACGTAAAGCGTAACTACTCAATGATTGATACCAAAGCTTTAATGAAGTTCAAATCAAAACACACACTTAAAATGCTACCTCTCCTTATTCGTATTGCTAATTTTAGTGAGAATGTGGCTAAAAGAAAAACTTACGAGCTTCACGAATTAAATGCTCTTTTTGGTACAAATTATAAAAAGTTTTATGATATTGAGAGATATATTTTAAAGCCGGTCAAAGAAGAACTTGATGCCCATAGTAAGCTAAGCTTTATCTATGAAACAAACTACGACTACTTTGATGCTGGTCGCCCTAAAGCTATTTCAATAACAATAGATGTTATTGAAAATGCCCCAAGATTATTCTAAAGGATATGTTGATGAAATTGACAGTTAAAGAGTACTCAACTGCGTACAATGTGAGTATACAGTCCGTCTATAAGCGTATACAACGCCGTACAATCCAATGGGTAAAAGAAAATAATACAATATACGTTATAGCCGAGGATAAAGAGGTTGAAAATAGTACACAACCCGTACAATCCACTTATTGTACTGAGTTGTTAGACATAATTGGACGAAGAGATAAAGAACTTAAGCGTGTCAATAAAGAAATAAAAAGATTGACAAAAGAATTATCTAAAGCACAATTGCATTCTATGGCAACAATGAAGGGGTATATTGATAAGCTTGAAATCATGCAGCTGTCTGCACCCATCGTAGACTCAAATGATAATATCATTGATGTTAAAGAAAACAAATCCAAAAAGAAAGACAAGAAAGACAAGAAAAAGAAGAAAGGAAAGAAATGGAAATAACCATCAAGACAGATCAGGACACCATCATCTCTCTGGCAAGTGGAATAGGAGCATTAAGAGCCCTAGTGGCACAAAGAACTTTTAAGCAAGAAGACCTGGAGAGAATCAAAGCACTATTTAAACAAATAGAGCAGGAATACAATGAGAAATTAGAAGATCAAGCTGTTTAAGCTTGTCCTCTAAAATAACTAACCTTAAAGCACTAAACCCCGTAAACAAGGGCTTTAAACAATCCGTTTAAGGTTCATAAAAACCCCTTTAAACTTAAAGTGCCGTTCCCACCGGCATTTGCTGGTTTACATAATGGGCATTCTTTGAAAACAAAAACCTTATAAAATATATAATTTTATAAGGTTTTCTATACCTATGCGAAAACATATATCTATAGAGTATGATTATTAAAAAATCTATCTATTTTCTGATAGATAATCTTCTGTAATGACTCTACCCAGTTCTATCATTTCATATGCCCTGTTAAACTCATAAAAGCCACATGCATCATTTGGTATGCCAATGATAATATCGGGAGAATAGCCTGCCATTTTACAGTCCAATACAGCATTTTGCATAATGTCAATCGTACGACCCATGATGTCAAACATACCCATCTTGTCAAAGGTATTTTTTTTCTCTCTTGCAAACAGTTCTTCTGCTTTTTGTGACATCTCCAAAAATATCTCCTGCATACCACTCTCTTTTTCACGCTCTCTTTTTGGAATATACAGCTTATAATCTTTAGTAACCTTGGCACTAAGGTTGACAGCAATTGTACTATCAGTATCATCGGCTACCGTAGGTGCTATAGGCAGTGGATTCAGTACACCTCCATCGATCAGATAACGCTCTCCTATCTTCTTTGGGGTAAAGACCGTAGGAATAGCAATAGAAGCTCTAATAGCATCTACCAGCTTCCCCTTTTGTATCCAAACCTCTTTTTGTTTAATCAGATCCGTAGCAACGGAGGTAAAAGGAATAGGCAACTCTTCTATCATTACATCACCAATCATCTCTTCAATAACATGAAATACCTTATCACCCTGAATAATACCTGTTCCTGTAAAAGAAAAATCAACCAATTTGGCTACGTCTAGTAAGTCAAGTTCCAATATCCACTCTTTAAACACTTCAAGCTT
>JAUUEI010182068.1:0-14831 GCA_032274625.1 Depressigyra globulus
TTAAGCAAGAATGTTCCTAAAATATAGTTGAATATAGATAGCTATTCAAAGAGCCATAAAAGACTGTTGCTTTAAATGTGTTTATTGCAAAGAAAATGTCAATGGCGTCATGTAAGAAGAACAGTAAATGTGTACTGGAAATAAAGCAAAAAACACAATTTTTGAGTACAATAATAATATTTAAAAAAGAAACCATGGTATAAAAATAAATAATGCAATAAATAATGCAAACCAAAATATAACAACATGTTGTCTATTAGAAGACAGCAGAAACAAAATGGTAACACTCTTTTACTTTGGTATCTATTACAATTTATGTATTTTTGGACTGTTTTTATTTTTTAATTATACACTGAAAATAGTGAGGGTTTTCCCCTAAATTGCAAAAACACTTTAACTGAAATTATTTACAAAAATCACTCTTAAAGTGGCAGTCTGGATTATTTTGCCATTTTAACCAGTTTTTGGCAAATAAAACCTTTTGAAGTATCAGAATTACAGTTTACTTACACATTCTTGTTCAGGATATCATTATCTACAAACCCAATATATTTTTGGTCACCGAAGTATTGGTAATAGCTCGATATCGATTTTATGTTAAAAAGATAATAAATGGATAGGTAGGAAAATAAATTAAGCAAAAGTCGATATTGAACACTTGCGTGACCAAACACATATTGGATTTAAAGTAAAATAAAGTTTGTTTTATTTAATGACGCCTCTAGAGCACATTGATTTTTATCATCATTGGCTATTGGACGTCAAACATATGATAATTCTGACATGTCTTTAGAGGAAACCTTCTGCCACCACATAGGCTACTCTTTCTGATAAGCATCGAGGTTTCTGATAAGCATCGAGGTATCTTTTATATGCACTAACCCATAGACCGCATAGTACATACCACAACCTTTGGTATACCAGTCGTGGGGCACTGGTTGGGATGGGAAAAACCCCCCAATTGATGGGTTCTTCAAGGAATTTATATATATTGGATTTATGAATATTGATATTCTGAACAAGTATATGTCAGTAGGTTTTAATTCTGATAATTCAAGAATGTTTTATTTGTCAACACTGGTTAAAATGGCAACAAACTCCAGACTGCCCCTTTAATGGAGGCTGGGACAGAGTATGGTATAGGCTACATTTATATAAAATGAGTAAATATGATATCAATATCTACTCTCTACAGCTGCTTCTCAATTTCCAATATTTGCCACCTAAATATTTGAGAAGCAAAGATTCCTTCCCAATCATAAAAATTAATTTGTTGTGAAGTGATAAAAATTAAAAATTCCCTTTGGATACATTGACCTAAGAATAAATACCGAGTAATAATGCCTGAATATTTTGCATTATCTCTAATAATTAACTGGTAGGATAATTCCCTCGCACTCTTAAGTGGATATTTTGTTTATAAAGTCAGTTTAAATGTCACACAATATACACAAAACTGAACAATGTTATTCCACCAGAATGGACATATGACGATGTTTTTTAATAAGTGACTAATTCCATTAAAACCACTGCTTAGTGAATTTAACAGGAAAGTGGTAATAATGTTTTCAGTAATTCTGTCACTATATAAGATTGTTTTAATATGTTTAACTAAATTGTGACAAGGGACTATAATGTCATAAATACAATAATCTGCTATTATAAATTTTCTCAATTTTGATTTGATAAGATTGAAAAAAACATACTCAAAAAGGCACTAAAACATTGCATGACTGAGAAATCAAAAACCAATCCTAGGATGTACTTTTCCCGTAATTATCTTACTTCTGGAGCAACTCAGTTCATCAGGTATAGATCTACTTAATAAAATATTAGCATAGATGGCAGCCAGAGATTGGATTCACAATTCCAATACATGAAACCTTAAATATTATATAGTTTGAAATTGAAAGCATCTTTAAAAGGGCAGGATTTAGTTAAGTTGCTGAATACTTGCCTGAGGTGCTTGGGTTGCAGGATCCAACCTTGGTAGACCTATCAGTGGAACTTTTTTTGTGTTCCATCCTAGTGTCCCACATATACAAGATCCCTTGCTGCTTTTTCAAAAAGAGTAGCCTATGAAGTGGTATCAGTGGGTTTCATCTTTCAATATCTTTGTGATCCTTAACGATGTAAATGATGCCAGTATAATTTTATATTGAAAATGTGTTGAATGTACCAGTATTGTTAAATAAAACATGTGTTTTTCTTTCTTTCTTTCTTTCTTTCTTAAACAATGACAATGACAATATTTTTTGAGAAACCACCAACTGAAGACTAAAGTATTGCAGCTTGTTACAGTTTCTTTATAATATAATCAAATCAACAAACTTGTTTACTGTTTGCCTAGAAATATATAATGGTGGCCATTGCCATAGAGCAATGAATTCATAAATAATTTAAGTCGCTTAGCCACAACAAGCATCATCAAATTCAAAATTTATAACTAATTGGAGGTTATACCCAAAATAACTAAAACTAAAAAAAACCCATTTAATTAAATAATTTAAAAAAAAGTTCTGAACTTTAATAGCAAGGAAGAGATAAAAAAAAGATAAGTAGTTTTACTTTATAGCAAATGGTTTACCCTATTCTAGATTATCAGATTGGACAACTTCTAAAGGCATAAAGAAAACTTGCTTATAAAAATCTTGATTAAAAATCATTGCTTTTTTTAAGTTGCCCACCCAAAATCGTCCTGCCGAAGAATGACGAAATCCAAAGGTACGGGAGCCATTAAAAAATATGTAGTAATAATTGATGCTTGTTGATATATAAACTAAAACCAGCTGAAGTATTGCATTCTGTTATTTCACTATATACTAGTTACATTTCATTTCAACTTTATTTTCGTTCTTATTTCTATTTAAGGTTTAAGCATGTTGTCTTGGACAACAGTTAATTAATTGTTAGTTATTAATAAGAGGGTTAGTAAGAGTGATGAGGGTTGTTGGCCCATTGAGCCCTTAAAGCTAGTTTTGGGTTGGTGCTGGTACCAAGATGTGAAACCAGTACCTACCAGCCTTTATTCCGACAACTTAACCACTGCACTGACAAGGCCGGTTATGCACTAGTTCATTTCATTTCATTTCAACTTTAGTTCCATGCTTATATCCAATTACGGTTCAAACATGCTGTCCTGGGCACATACCTTAGCTATCTGTGCTGTCTGTCCAGAATAGTGATTAGTTGTTAGTGAGAGTGTTAGTTACACCTACCCATTGGGCCCCTAAGAACTCGCTCTGGGTTGGAGCCAGTACTGGGAGGCGATCTCAGTATCTACCAGCAAGCTATCTGAACTGTCGGTCCAGGACAAGTTTTTTTTGTTAGTGGTTATTATTAACCCTGTTAGAGGTTAGAAAGAGAAAAGGGTGTGTAGTTGCCTTACAGTTTACCAATTGGGCCTGTAAAAACCCGCTTTGGGTTGGAGCCAGTACTGTGATACGAACCCAGTACCTATCAGTATGTTGTCCGACGGCTTACACCACTATGCCGCCAAGGCCGGTATATACACTAGTAATGCAAATAAAATAAATATATTTCTTACAACTTGCAGTATCTGTGGTATTTGTAAATAAAATAATTTACCTATACTTGTCAAGGCTAAAAGAAACTATTGTCAGAAACTGCATTTAATATAATTACAAAGGTACATCTTTTTACAAAATTAACTGTTAGTACTTGCTATTAGTATTATTTTCATTATCAAAATACTGGTGTATCATTACAGATGCTGTTATTTTATGCCTGCTAGTAGTTGCTGATCTACAATATATATGTTATATACTGTATACATTTATAATATATATCGGTATATATCATATGTAGATTCTACACTTATAATTGTGTTGGCACTATACACATTTGTATACATTGCTTTGTGGATGTTTCCATGTATGCAAACCACAACAGGCATGGATCACTGTTGAATGAGGCTCTAAACTCTCTATGCATGTTGATGTGCCACGACAATCAATACATGAACAAATGTCTATGACGATTGATTTTGTAATGGTTCTGTTAGGACCTGTGTAGTTTATTTTACAGCTTGCTACTTTCTCTTAGGGCTGGACATGAAAAATTAATCATAATCCCAGTCCATGACTGTATTATAACCAGGGAATTAGTTGGAGTCTGCACCATCAGTTCCTGAATTGCTTTGCCATTTTGTCTTCTGTAATGTAGTTCAAAGAGGCAGACTCATTAAAAGCACAAACCAATGAGTTACTCGTGCAAAGCTCCTACTATCGGAGTATAAATTTTACAAGGATGTGCATAAAGCTTGCAAATTTCCATTTTTGATATCATGTACGGCTCTAGGCTTATTTGTGAATAGTGTCCTTCGACGTTTGACGTGGATCTTGGCATGTTGGATTCATTGGCTTGCAATTACTGGTCTTAAAGCGACCTAAGCACATGCATTGTTGCTACACATAGCAATTGATTGGCATCCTGTGGTATGTAGTGTTTAACGTGATTAGCACACGGCAGCCTGTTGACATCTGAGCTCTGTTACGTGGTCAGTTGTTGGAGTTTACCTGGGATTTCAAGACATTTCACTTGGACTTGATAACTGACGTAGCCGTTAGCCAGCTTAGGAATCTTACAGCTGGTTTTATAATCAGATCATTCGTTTGGCCTTTCTGTGCATCCAGTTGTTGAAGTGTTGGATTGTTGTGTGTGTTTTGAAGTTGAATTCCTAAAAAGTCTGGTATATATATGGTGGATTCCATTACAAGTGTGGTTTTAATTTTCCAACTACATATTCTAATAGGATATCCTTTGTGGATTCTGACGGTGTTTACTAAACATCGTTGGAAGTTGCCTTTTGTCAAGTAAATGAGCAATGTACAAGTTGAAAATGGTGTGGGTCCGGCGGGCATCGATATGGAAGGTGTGGACCCCGAGGCAAGAGAGCTCATGGTTCAGATAGAAGACAGCACAAATGAAGTAATGTTGTTTATCTTTAATTCTTCTTTCCTAGTCATTTTTCAAATACATGATTATTTAGATGGTTTCGCAATACATTTACTGGATATAAATATAGATAAGCAATATTGAACAAGAAATTGATTTTTTTTACTTCGAAATGTTACTGAGATGGTAGAGTTACGTTACTGATTTTGCTTCATTATTATTAAAAAAACATTTAATAGAATTTCTTTTTTAGAATATATACAGCCATCAAGACTTTTGTACAATTAATAATAAAGTGTACACAGCAAATAAATTATACAACAGTCATGAATTTTTTGACCATGTTAAATATATACATGTAGATCTAAAAAAAAAGTACCCGTCAACAAATTAAGATCAAATTTGTAAATGTTGAAATAAATAATTACAAGTTGGTTATCATTCATTAATTCAACAGCAATGATTTTTTTTACCAAATATAGTAAAGTATATTCAAAATAAAGGTAGTAACAAAACGTTTGTCAATTGCTGTGTCCAAATTTACACAGAATCCTAAATCTGACAGTATAGATCATTTTCAAATACCACATGATATAATAACAAAACATTTGTGTCAGACAAAATTAACTATCAAAGCTTAACAAATGATGTTTGTTTTGGACAATAAAGAATAAGTCCAGTGAAAATGACTAAAATAAAAATTATAATAATGTTCAAGACCATTCATAAACATTCATTTTTAAAGATTGATTTTAACCAAATACTACTGTATCCTTTATAGTTTTAGATTGTGGGTGGTAACCTTTGCTTGCTAATGACTACAGCTTTCTTATATTCTTTTGTTTAAAAATTGTGATATTGCCATGAGACAGATCTAGTGTTTGTGAAGCACTATAATTAAAAAATAATAAATATGTTATTCGTTTAGAGATAACCATACATATTTTTTTGATTTGTAGGCGTTATTGTCCAATTGATCTCGCAAAACTGTATGGTTATCTCCATTGTAAACTCACTTGAACTGTGTTAAAGAACTGAGATTTCTTCGCTAAGCACATCTCCAATGCCGTTACCAGGACATAAATGGAATGCTAAATGATTTTCAATTTTTTTTTTACCTTCTAGTCTACTCGATAATAAGATTTGGCTTAATATTTTCACATTTCAATAACATTTTATTATACTACACAATGCATTCCCTATAAATATTGATAGACAGAAAAACAAGTAATTTCAATAGGGTACTTACTTCAACCTTTAAGAATGAGCTGACCCACATTCCTTTAAATTTATTTTCTAAAACTATTACTAAGGATCACTGTGTCCAATTGCTTTTAACTTAATTATCTCACTAAAGATACAAGATTAATCTGAACTAAAACATTTATTAAATGTTAAATGCATAGCTTATTTGAAATTCCATTTATTTATCTAGTCTGTTTTATACACGATCATCCATTTCCTGTAAGACATCCATTTCCTATACTTTCAAAACAAAAACAATGACTACAAATAACGCAACGATGTAAATTTGGCATGTGTTATGTGATTATCTTTGTAAGTAACATTTACATAGTTTGGTGAGATCGAGTGACTGAAAAACAATAAAAATGAGCTTAAAGTGCCAAAATATAAGTAGTTCGTGTTGTATTAAAATTAACGCTTGCCATTAAAATGGTTGCATATCTCTTAATTAAAACTAAAATGCTTAAAATAGAAGAGAACCTTTCATAAAATGTATAGCGCCTTCGCAAAATACTCTTATGTTACTAGTAAAACAGGTTTTATATATTCTTTTAAAAATACAGAATGTAGGCCTGAATATTAAATTTCAAAATTTACTTTTAGCCTCATAGTTTTATTTTAAATTTATTACCGGTAATATTAATAATTTTAAGAAAATGGATATATTAATTCAGTGATTGCTGATCTCATAAATTATTTTGCGTTTCTTGCTCATGAATTGAATCCTAACGTGTTAAGTAGGGCATCGCATTTCCATGTGAAGGGTGAATCAGATAATGGAAGCCATTTTATTTTTGATACTCATGTAAACATCCACATTTGAGAGTATTAAATGCCATTCGAAAATGCTTTTTAACCAATCATATTACAGAACGTTTGCCATCAGTTTACAATACATGATGCTAAAATTATTGTCAAAGCTAACACACAACTATTAAATTGCAATATTACTACAGAACAGTATATTGCTATTAAATTCTTTATTGCCTTGGCAGTGAAGAAAATAACTTGTTTGGTATTTCATTTGCTCTGTGACTAGTAGCAAATCAAATAAAACCTATTCTGAACAAAACTCAATTAGATGACTTTCAAAATCGATGACGGTTGGCAGCACATTGTTTTCACGCTTGTTAATGACATCGAGTACTTTTAGCGTCTGTTACTTAGTTTTCTCAGTTTTTGCAAGTTGAAACAATGTCGAACAAGTAAATAATTAAATAAAGCAAACCTTACTCAGTATGTTGGGTTTGTTATTTTTTAAATTTGGAAATACATATTATAATGCTGACTCATGTTTAATAAATGATTGGAAAATTATTTATATTAACATAATTAATCTAATGGGGGGAAATTTGTTTTTACTAAAATGTTGCTTTTACCCTTTGTAATTAAGAAAGCATTCATATTTGGGTGATTATCTTCAATAAATATTGTATTACCTTTGTGTGGGTTTATCTAGGATTATTTAATATTTAGTTCATTAAAAATAAAACAGGTTTTTAATATTATATAGAAAACATGGTGCTGCATTTTAACTTCTCTTTGATATTTGTTTATTTTAAATTCAAATTGTCTTGTTTTAATTGTCCTTTGAGTTGGCTTTTTGTTTTGTTTCATTGATTTGTGATCAACGCCCATCTCCAAATGCCCTTTGTTTTATTGTGACACTTATTTTTTATTAATTCCTAATGATTTTTCATTTCTTATTGATGAATACATTTTATCAGTAGAAGAAATAATGTAATTTTCATTATTCGTTTGCATATGGATATATTTATTATTGATATTTTGTGTAGCCTTAGCTTGTATGCATCTAGAAAGTTCCATATTTCTATGTACGTACATTCTTTGCAGTTTATGGACTGAAGTGGAAAGAAATCATTTTGTATGTGATCCACTTGTCAGAATGGCACTTGTCAACTCTTGTGGCAAAGAATCATTAGCTTGGCAATATGGGAATGTATCAACATAGTTATTGATTATGTTGGTGTTACCCTTCTTTGTGTTCTCGTGTTGATTTGGATCTATATGAATACAGTATTCTATAATAAATGAGAACATTTTCTCTTCTCTCATTGGTAAATAAACCCCACAGGACCATCAGGGGCCTGCCACACATTGATTAACGCCTGGACAGGTTTCCCCTGGGTATTTGTTTGGCACTACTTTATGCAAAGTCCCAAGATAACATCTGTTAAGGTATATGATGACTGTGTGTTATATCACAGTGGCTGAAACCTATATATGAAAACAGCATGCTTACCTTATAACATATACATATATCATAAATACATGTAGATGAATTTGTTAATAGTAATACTCTATTGTTTCACCAGAAGAGAGCCCTGAAAAATATTGACTAAACTTCTTAGAATTGACGTTAGCATGCTATGTCTTAGCAACAAGTTTTAAATTAGATGGTTTGAATGTGTTAATGTTTTCATTGAGACTTTCACCAAGTGTTATCAGGAGAAAAAAGAAAGTTAAATGTTAATCGATTGTACAAAAGCTTTTACATTGTTTTTTGCTTTAGAAATCAATGTTGTACTTGTAATATGGAAGGAGAAATTACAGCTTTATATCTCACGTATACATACGTTTTGCTTATTCTTCAGATTTGTAAAGCAGCTCTCATTTGAAATTTCTCATCTGAAATTAGTATCAGGAGAACAGTGGTTTGTTCTCTTTCAGTTTCCAAATGATAGGCTAATGGATAAAATTTTGACAGTTATTTATGATGTCATTTTAATTGAAAAATACCGGTACCAGCCTCGAAACTGCCAGTCGCCAAGTTGCCAAATGTGACAAAAGTCCTCTTTTGGCGACTATAATATTTTAGAATAATGACGTTAGTCGCCCCAAACATATTATTTTGGCGACCTAACTTCTGTAAGAAATAAGCCACAAGTAATGTTCAGTATTGCATATATTTATTCCACATACAAATTTTGGCAGAATATTTTGTACTTCAGCTACCTAAAACAAGTTTCAGACACTGCAAATGAAAATTCACTGGCCCACATTTTTATATTGGGCTATCATACTTTCCAGATGAGTTTTGAGTCCAGCAGTAGCCATGTAGTACAGTATCTAACTTCAATTTTTTTAATATACAACATCATGTAATCTGAATATGTCTCCAAGCTTGGTTGTTGATATGTGTTTTACATTGAAAACGTCAGACTTTGCACGTGTATGGTATACATCGTTTTTAAAAATAGCAATCATTAAATCATTAATGTAAGATGACAGATTCTTTTTCGATCAGAAGATTTTATTGGGGAAATACTATTGTGTGTATACACACAAGCTTACATGCATGGGCGAATGCAATCTTCTAAATCAATGTGACAAAAGTTCTACATAATTATAAAGTAAGAAACATTTTAAGCCAATCTGATTCTATTAGATAAAACCGTTTTTAACTATGGTCAGTAAAAATTGTATTCAACAATTTCATTTTTATTTTGGTCAGCTATACATTCAATGCAGTAATCATATTTTCAGCAGTTAAGTCAAATGTCAATTGGTGAAGCTCTCTGTAACGGTATAAATATTGACCAATCAAAGGAATGGTTATCTGGGTTGGCTGGAACTTTACCGATTAAACTAAATGCAAAGGGTTGTGTATATAAATTACGACTACAATCAAATTACAATGTTAAAGCTTGAAGTTAAAATGAAATGCAGCGGGCGCCAAAAGCCCAGTGGTACAGAGCCTGCCTGATGCGCAGTCGGTCTAGGATCGAATCCCGTCAGCTAGCCACTAGGGTTTTTTCTCGACGTAATCATGCGTCCAATGCCGATATAACCGTATTTACATTTGTAAATTAAAATGTGTTGAGTGCGTCGTTAAACAACAAAAAAAATAAAAAAATAAATAAATAAAAATGAAATGCATTATAATGACCCTTTCATTGGTTTAGCCTACAATTTATTATTAAATGAATGGCTTTAAAGTTGTGAACCAATACAACTTGAAGCAGGTTTTTTATGATTCAGTTTTCAATAATATTGATAGTTTTTAAAAGGAAATCCCAATACAGCTTTTGTATACTTTTAAAATTTATTTAGATTTCATATAAACAACTGTACAAGAAACAAACATACTGCTTGAAAAATGTACCCGGTTTTGTTTGCTTTCCTGCTATGATTACTGATGGTGTTTTAGCACGAAGCTTGAGATGAGTGATGTAATACTAACAGTGCCAAGCCTGTTTGCATGCTGACTAGTATAGCACATGTCCCAGTCTAAGAGAACATGACATAATTTGGCTATAAAACTAACTGGCTTGGAGTTGGAGTGTTTGGCAAGGCAGAGATCACCAGTATTGCTAACAACATGTACCAATTTGTCGGACACATAATTTTCTTGTAGCACTTGTGCAACTTGTTTATATTTTAGTCATAATCCTGAAAAATCCAGTCGCATAATGTGGCAGTTGGTCAAAAACTTTGAGCACTGTTGGTGGGGAATAATTCAGTGGTATTGCTCTTCTGATGTGCATTACTAGATGGACACTGAATTTTCTTTGTCCCAACCACAACTGTTATAACAAAGACTGATTTGTTGTAAAAAATAAATAAAATACCAAAGCTATCTTGCTACTCCTTGGTGCGAGTGAGTGAGTTTCCTCATTCGTTCTTTAGACCAAGTATCAAACAGACCAAACATTGACCAATGAATAGTCATTGTTTAAATTGTGCTGAGATGTTTAGCAAATATTCCCTTCCTTTTTATAAATCGTTTTAAATGAATAAAATCTCGTAAATGTAGGTGAGATATTTAATTCGAGGGAATTGTAGTTTTTTAGAATATTTCAAGAACAATGCCCTAAAAATGTAATTGTGAATTAATAAACAATGTTATTGCTAAATATTGTATCCAATCTTTATTTTCTACATCAGTTCTAAGTTTTGTGCCATTAATCATGTTTGGTTAAAATATGACAATGCCAGCCTTTCCTCGAACAACAGTTTAGTAGGATTGTGTAAACCGTAGATAAATCTGTGTAACATTAACATCCAGCCAAGACAGTTATGCTCTTCTTCCTAACACCAGCTCTGTAATAATAGAAATTTACAACATGATGGGTCTGCAGATGTCAGAAATTGATAGTCCAGTGTATTTGATTTCATGGCTTGTAGGAGGAAACAATTTTTCATAAATGTGCATTCGAAAATAATAACTGCCAGATAGACAAGAGCAATGGACAGTGTTCTTTCCATCCAAGCTAGCCAGCAAGGATAATTAAGCCAATCTAAAATACAGCAGTCTTATGCTTAAGGCTGCTGTTTATGGAAAATGTGCAATTAATTACATCTTTTAAGCCTGATGGCTAGTAAGAAAGAAAAACACTTTATTCATTATAAACAATAATGGTTTATAGCCATTTTAACTTCTTTCTTTCTTTCTTTTTTTTTTTTTGGGGGGGGGGGGGGGGGGAGGAGGGGGGTGGTTGGTTGCCAACTTGAAGAACAGTTAATTTTTGTAATTTTGTCTAAAGGCTGGTTTTAAAGTTTGAAACAAACATGTAAAATCTCAACAATATAATATATTAGAGGTTGCAGAGAAACAAATGAAGACTACGTCTGGTCATTCTACAAACGAATGTGCGATAACCATTATATTATGAATTGTAAACTGATTGTAAGCATTTTCTGTAATATAACAGATTACATTATCAAATGGCATTTGATACCCTCAAATGTGGAGGTTTAATCATTGCACATGAATACATCTGTATCAATTTTTATAACAAATAAAATGGCTTCCATTAACATATTCACCCTTCACCTGGAAATTTCGAGCCCTATTGTAACACATTAGGATTCAATTTATGACCCAAAATATTTTATGAGATTAGCAATCACTGATTATAGAAAGGCTTTAAAGTATCCATTAATAAAATTATTAATATTCATAAATTTAAAATACAAATATTAGGCCTAAAAGAAATATTTTTAAATTAAATATTTAGGCCTACATTCTGCATTTTTAAAAGTATATATAAAACAAGTATTTTGCGAATGCGCTGTATATTTTTAAACGGTTCTTTTCTAAACATTGCAGGAAATAGCTGTTTGACCTTACTCAATCCCCCTCCCACATCCCCAATATTCATAAAGTTCCTTCATTTATGCAACCATGTTAACAGTGAGCGTTAATTTTAAAACAACACGAACCACCTACATTTTGGCATATTAGTGTCCTTTTTTATTGTTTTTTGATGATGCGATCTCACCAAACTTTGTAAATGTGAATTTTCGTCATTGTTTATGTTTAAAAATACAGGAAATGGAAATCTCACAGGAAATGGATCATCGCCGACATCAGGTACAAAATGAACTCGGATGAGATAAATAAACGGAATTTCAAATGAGCTACATGTCTAACAGAAGTTCAGATTAATCTTGTATGTTTAGTAAGATAATTAAGTTAAAAGGAATTGGACGCAGTGATCCTTAGTTATAGTTTTTGAATACTGTTAATTAAATTTTGTCCAACCAATTTCATTAATGGACACCGTTTAAAAGGTATGTGGGGCAGCTACTATTTAGAGAAAAGGGGAAAAAGGTTGAAGTAAGTACTCTATTGAAATTATTTACCGGATTCGATAAATTAAGCACCCTGCTCCAATAAGCGCTCCCCCAAGAGTTATAAACATAAGGACACTGAAACCTAATTAGCGCCCCCAGCCCAACAACCTTGAACGGAAACATTTAATGTAATTTACTTACCTACATGCAGTGTTATACCTTTGTGTATGTGTGTGTATATCATTACCATTAACATTCTAGCAGACAACATTTATTTTAATACCACATTTTCACTCACACACCTTGACGAGAAACGAGACAAAACGTAATCAGCTGAGGTATTCTGAATGATCTGACTTCGTCCAGTTCCGTAAAAACTTCCCCAAAGACCATTCAGAACACAATTTGTGTTATTCGCGTATGATAGAAATGTGTAAAAGCGATCACTCAAGCAGCCTATTTGTAGTAAAAGTGCAAAATGTTTTCCCCAGTGATATTAAATATTAATTATTTTAGGAGGCTGTTGGACTTGCACGTTATGAAAGGCGAGAGTCCGACGTGATAGCTGTGAGTAGCATCCGTGACTTCCGGACTCGCCTAAATAATTAGCACCGTGACATGTGATTTGATTGAACAAAACAATTCAAATGTGCTGTCAGTGTGTTTGACATTATGTTTGAAACTAGTTTCATAATTAGAACAGGCATCTACACAATACACTACTTCCATTAGTTAGAATAATGGACAAAATTCACTGATGCCACATTCTTCACACTAAACACAGCTACTAAAGCAGTGATTTGGAATCAACGGTCACACTTTACCTCTATAAACTCTAAATGCTACAATTTTCAGGGTGACCAACCTGGTGGAATTATTTTTCCGGATTTTTCTAAATTTTCTATTTATGCACGCGGTTAACACCCTCTTTAAAACAAAATGAATGAGTAAACTACCTAAGTAAAGAAATTAACATATTGTAGCTTCATTTTACCTGATTACAAGACACATTAATTTTGGTAGGTTTAAAACAATTAATGTCCCATAACTATAGATGAAATAGTGGTCAAGTTAAAAATATTTCATTCCGAGAATGTAGAAGTTAATATGAAATGGTTGCTTAAAATACAATAATAGTGGATTTGAAAATTCCGGATATTTTGTAACCTGAATTCCGGGTACGACGCGTACAGACCTGATTTTTCGGAAATTTTCTGGAAAGTTGGTCACCATGAATTTTGCATACCACTTGATGATGTATACAAACTATTTAATGATCGTTGACACAACACATGCAGGCCTATATTCTTTTTAACACAGGTCACTGGGCCTAGTTTTGAGAATATCGTGTGCACCCAAATTAGGGGAACGTTAGACCTAGATTTTAACTGTGGTTAGCTTTATTTGTCTTTGCGTAATTGAACTGATTGAAGAATAGTAAACAATATTTTATTAAAAAAATTATGTCCGATTCAGTATGTATGTTATTACTGTCTAGGACTCCACCCTTTTAATCGTTATTTAAATCGATGCCAGTTGTTAGAACAACTGTAAAGAAGCAACATGAGTACAACCACATGATTAGAATGATTTAGCCAATTGAAACACATCTTTTAGATACACATTTCTACCAAAGTCTGGATGAAGAACAGACAACTGATGCTCTAAGGATACCTATTTTCTTGTCAGACACGATTGAAACACTTGCACATATGTCGTGTACACTCGAACATGTGTCCCTGATCAAACCAAATACCATCTGTTTATAATTTTCCCAATCCCAATAAACACCCCCTATTCCATGGGTGCTTAATATATCGAATATGGTATTTGTTTTTCTGTCGATCAGTATTTATAGAGCATGCATTGTGTATTCTAATACAACAAGCATATAACCGTCTTTTCCATTGGTCAAATTTAGTGATAAATCGGACGATTTATGTACACTGTCAAGGACAACGGATTTACCACGATGATGAAATCTGGACGATTGGTTAACGTCTGTTGTCACTTAGCTTTGTATGTGGTGTTTTTGTTGGTGTCTTAATTCCACGTTTCCCACTGTATTTCAACATTCATACAAATAATCTGCATTAAAATTGTTATTCTGAGGTGAAAATGATGTTATT
>JAUUEI010184288.1:0-14818 GCA_032274625.1 Depressigyra globulus
AATGTCAGACGCACCCTATAGTTTTAGAAATAATAATGTCAGACGCACCCTATAGTTTTAGAAATAATAATGTCAGACGCACCCTATAGTTTTAGAAATAATAATGTCAGACGCACCCTATAGTTTTAGAAATAATAATGTCAGACGCACCCTATAGTTTTAGAAATAATAATGTCAGACGCACCCTATAGTTTCAGAAATAACGATGTCGGATACACCCTAAAGTTTTATAACTAGAATGTAGTATTTTTCACGAAAATTGATGTCCGAGATGCTCTACAGTTTGTTAAAACAGAATATTTTATTTTCTATGAAGAACACTATTATGTTGTCTTGTCATACATATTAAACAGTAAGCAAGACTCGCACACATTACACCTTTTTTTTATATGAACCAGAGATCACATTTATTAACTAATCCCAACCCAAATCCTAAACCCTGATGTCGAGACTATCAAAAATAAACCTAAACAAATTTTTGACACCAAAATTCCAACCTGAGATGTAAATTACCATACTGGTACAAATTACTGGTACAAATTACAATTATCATTTAGTTACCCGTAGACTTTTTCACATGTTGAAAAATAATATAACATTAAACTTTGTTTAAACTTTAAACTGATGCTTAATCTGAACAATAAAACTGCCATTGTAATCAAAATTGTTTTTAAGCAACTAATGTTCATTGTAATGTATTGCTTACTGCTTAAACCATCTGAAAACTGACAAACCTGGTGGTGTTGAATCGTTTCAATGCATACCAGAAGATCCTCCATTCCAACCTCATGTTTTTTCCTTGCTGCCGATCACAAACATGCATCGTGCAAATAACAAAAACACAACAAATGTGAGTTATGGTAAGATTAATAAACATTCACAATTCATTAAAACATATCAACTGCAGCTTGGGGTTTCTTTTCTATGTAATACACTCCTTGATATATATGACCTCGTCTATGAAGAAGAGTTCAGGTGAGAGACGTCATTCGCAAAAAATGTTTAAAATGATGTCATATAGAGTTTCAATACGACACATCTGAGGGCAAACTTAACATGTATTTATTATATTTTAATGTCAAAAAGACGGTGGAACTTTGTCTTAATTGCTTGAAATACTATCAAAACCCCATTTACACTGTGTTTCTAAATAGAAACAGCTCAAATCATTATTACATGTTGAAGGTGCCTTTCATTACATCAATCTGGGAACCGAAAAATTGTGGATACTGATTATCAAAAGTGCCAAAAAATATTTGGTACATTTTTCTCCTGGGTACCCTAATTCCTAGATGTGGTCACATATAAAAACACATCATAATTAAGGCTGGTTGTAAAACATATTTGGTACATTTATTTTTTCTCAGTCGCCATGCTCCAGGATAAATGATAGTCTGTTGACTGTAACATGCTAAGTTGTAGGTTTTCTATATATACATGTACCAACATATTAACAAACATCTACTCATGAATATACCATCAAAGTTAATTCATGCCTCTAAACAAAACTGTTAATAACACACTAGCAGTTAAAATGTAATTTTTAATTTATGCCTAAGGAATGGAGCAAATTGTTCACTACATTAGATCTGAATTTAAAGATCATAGAAAATAGGTTTAATTTTCAATAAACCAATTTTCAGTGTCGCCAATGATAGGTGTTCATTAAAGTAACATTCCTTTTCCTTAAATGGATTCAAGCAACTTAACACAAACATACTGATTTTCAAACAAGGGATCTTCCATAAATAATAATTTTTGTTCACAATTCAAAGTGTTTGGAAGTGGGAGACGGGGTAAGAGTCTTATTTTGATCACTTTTCAGAGTAAAAACCACATTGATATTTTGAATTCCAGAGTCTACCGGTAATTAAATAAAAGAGGATAGATTGTGTTACAAATAGACAGAACGTCACATATTTTTTTTTCGCTCCTATTTATTGCACGAGATTATTGTGTGCAATCATTTATACCACGAGAGTGAGTAGCGGTCAAGTGGTATGTTATAGCGCACAATAAACAAGTGCAATAAATAGGAAGTGAAAAAAACATGTGACGTTCTGTATTTATTACATACCTTTATAATTTTTAATTATTCATAAAAAGCAATAAAAGAAATCTACACCAAGCAAACAAACGTATGACAGTTTTGTAAGTAATATTTTTAGAAATCCCCATGCTACACACCAACCCCTCAAGGCAGCATAGAACTGACAAACTTTCAAATAACAAGTGATGTCATAAATTCAAAGCAGACATGACGTAATAAAAAGACCCTAGTTTCAGTGTTGTCACGTAGGTGATTCTTTTATTGCAAGGTTCAGTTTGGCTTTTATTACTATAATAAGATTGAATGTGTATGTAATAAAGTATGAAACAAAATATTTGCATAAATCTTTACTGTGTATTTTATTCCCACAAATAAAGTATTCAATGTTTTATGTTCAAATTTCAAGAGGGGAGGGGATCAAACACAATCTGATCATTGTTCGAATTGTGAAGAAAAAAAAAATCAGTATTTATGGATGATCCCTAACTCATCTGATTGCAGATATCTACATGAACACTAGGAATGTTCCCTTTTCCTGCATGTCTGACCAGTGTTATGTTACACACACAGACTGATTGTCAAATGGTTTTCATCATGCTGTAGTACACACTGGTAACGTACCCAATAGGTGTGTTACCTGAAACAGAAGTAACAACAAACAGCCAAACACACACACACTGATTCTCAAACAGTTCTTGGCTCCATAATGCATGGGAAAGCACACCGGCACTCGTAAAGTACCCGAGCACTCGCAACGTACACGAGCACTCGCAACGTACCCGAGCACTCGCAACGTACACGAGCACTCGCAACGTACCCTGTTCTTGCTGACATGCTCAATCTGTGCGTGAGCATCTTCTACTTCAGCCTTCAGCTGTTGTTTCTCCTTCTCCAGTCTACAAATAAACAAGTAATACAAAATTTATGAAGATGTCTTTGAGACATGTGTAAGAGAAAACCAGGCTGTGTATACATGACCCTTAACAGTGTGCTGCCTTGAAACAATATGGGCACTGTCAAAATCAAAATACAACTTTCTATGTAAGAAATGCTTTGAACTTAGAGTGTAACATTAAACAAATAGGAAATCTATATAAAAAAATTCATGAAAGATAAACAGAAGCTACATTAGTTCCTCCTATTAATATTGCAGTCTAAGGAAGGTCAATCTTGAATTTTTAGTCTTAAAAACTGCTCATAGTTATGTTTAAATTTGTTATATTTATTACAGTTTAAAGACATCACATTGATCAATAGTTTGTTCATTTTGTGTCGTCAAGGAAATTTAACATCATCTTATGATGCCATTTTACTTTTTAATAATTAAAAAAACTTTGTTTTGTTATAAACATGTTTAGAATTTAATTATAAGGGTTGTCTTTTATTTCAGATCCATCATGGTATGAACAACAAAAAGCCTCACATATTGTTTCCTTTACTTTTTTTCATATCAATAAATAAAAACGAAATCTTTAAATCAGTAATAATGAAAATAAATTGATACAATTTACACACTATATTATCACATTAAACCATGGTGTGTCAGGGCTAACTCGGAGTGCACAGAAAATTTCACCACAACATAGTTATTTTACAGCAGAATTTACATTAAAAACATGAAATGATAATAAAATTTGCCAATTGTTTCTAAAATTCGCAATTGGCGAATATGGCGAACAGTAGAGCTAGCACTGTGTGTCAAGTCGATATTAAACATACCTGGACTTGACCTTCTGTAGCTGATCGACTTGGTCGCCCAGTTCGTTAGCGGCGTCGGCGTGTTTCTTGCGCAGCGCTGCGATCTGAGCCTCATGTTGAAGAGTCTGCTCCTCAAGGTCACGGCGAAGTTTCAGCAGTTCCTGTTCACGTTTCTTGTTCAGCTCAATCTGGGCGGCAGTGGCGCCACCTGCCTCGTCAAGACGCTCACTGATGTCCTCTAACTCGCGCGATAATTCAGTTCTCTGTTTCTCTACCTGAGTTTACAAAATGATGTTTGAAAATGTATAACGTCCAATAGCCGATGATATAAAAATCAATGTGCTCAAGAGGCTTCGTTAAATAAAACAAACTTTACTTTACTGTTTGAAAATGTGTTTGATCATTTGAAATTTTATTTTAATTTAAAACCATTATGAAAATGTAACTATATTTTGTGAATGAAGTTTATTTTTGTGTTCAGTTTTATGTAAGGTTTCTTGTTATGTACACTATTCATCTTTTTTTTAAAATTAAGGTTTCTGTATGATAGTAAAAAGTTACTAATGAAATTATTGTTATATTTGTGGTGTAAGGTTCTTAATATTGAAATGGCTGTTTATTGTGTTGGGGAGTTGTTTTTCCCCACATTAATTATAAAACTATTATTTTCATATGTCAACTTCAGCATTGTATGCTATACTGTATTGGATCCTTTCTTTTAAAACTGTTTCAGTCTCCAGACTTTAAACATCATCCTGTGTGTATGGGAGACACTTAATTATGGCCTCAACTGTAGATATTAAAGTTTATTAAGCACAGAGCTATGTTAGCCCAAAACTGGGATGGTCTGCAGATACAGCTTCTCAAGATTAACCTCAAGGGGAAGGTTTTATCTCCATAGGATGGTCCCAGATCATGTTTTCATATATTTAAGCTAAACATTCCTTTAACATGTCAGTCAAGTTTAAAAGATGTCAACAATATTTAAGTTCTTGAACATCTTCACCTAATTAATCATCAACTTATCCCTAAGCATAGTCAAAATATTCGTATTTGAAATAAGTGTACATGTACTGGATGGATCTTGAAATAACTCTTTTTATAATAAGCTTTATGAAATCTGGAAATGCATGAGGGACAAGAAATGATGTGTTAAATCATTATACACGATAGTATTTATATGTTATTTTGTAATAGTTTACATGATGTCTCAGCTTTTAAGTATTTGAACATCTACACATAAGTAATCATAGTCAACATATTCGTATTTGAAATAAGTGTATTTGATGGATCTTGAAATAACTGTCTTTTTATAAAAAGCTTGATGAAATCTGGCGATCCATTAGAGGCAAGCAATGATGTGTTAAATCACTATACATGACAGTGTTTACATGTTATTGTAACAACATTTGGCAGAAGGTATAAATAAAAAAAATTCTAGTTTCTATTTTCAGTGCAATAATAAATATTTGTAACTGATATCTATTGCAAAAGCAGGTTTGTCTAAAATTAGACTGCAAACCCCAAATAGAAAACTAATTTCCAAAAGAACTTTAAATTATTCATTTTTCACTCAGGCCCCATAAAAGTATATTTCAACACTAAAGAGTTTTTTCCAAGGAAGATTGTAATTCTGATTTATTGCATGAAATAAAGCCTTAACAAGCAATAAGTAAGACAATTATGCATGCTGCATGTCATTTGCATTTGAGCTTTAGATATCATTTAAAAACCAAGTTTAATTTTTAATTGTTAATAAACTAAGAAACATTTACTTATCAGAATAACCATCAACAATAAAATGGAAGTTAGCAATAAATATTTGATTTAGATATGTATAATAAACTATTCATTTTATTGTTATTTCTTCAAAACTCAATGTGAAAAACGTAATACAGTAAGCTGAAAACAAGCAAAATGCAAATATCATTTCAAATATTTATTTTCCATTTGTGTATTATTTGTCCATTTCAGTTTTTTGTTTGTTTAATGTCAGTTCCAGAAAGGTAAAGACGAAATATGTAAATATAGTTTTAAATATTTGGTTTCCATTGGTATAATTATTAGTCAATTTCAATATTGTTTCTTCAAATGTCAGTCGTAAAAAGGTAATAAGTTGAAATGAAGAAATATGCAAATGCTACTTCAAATACTCAGTTTCCATTGGTGAAATTATTTGTCTGTGTCAAATGCAGTCTGATCAAATGTCTCCCCTAAAAAGGTCGTAAGTTTTAAAGAATAAGAAAGAAAGATAATCTTCTCAACTTACCTTTGACCTGGCCTGTCTTTCGGCTTCAAGTTCCTCTTCAAGCTCTTCAATTCTCGCCTGCAATGCACGAGTTGTCATGGTTACAAGAGAACTTTTTAATACATTAGAGGGAAAGGAGGGTAATGAGGAGGAGGGGAGAACAGAAGCCCACACAGACAAGTCCTTACATCGATGTTGTTCGAAAGTCTGTTAAAATCTTCTTCATCTCTTGCAGCATTTTTCACGGCTGAGTCAGGTCGACTTGGCAGTCAAGGGGTTCAAAAATATTCCATTTCGGTCCCGCTCAGTCTATTTCACAGGCAGGGTAAACGGACGTTAACTTCTACTTTATTTTCTCATTTTTCTTTTCAGCACTCCTAATGCATTTTGCATGCACTCTTTAAAGATAGAACCGATGACATCATGGAGGAATTGTTGGGAGTTAAAAATAACTGCTGAAGATTGCAGATTCCCTTCAGCCGGCAGGCTGCAGTGGGTTTCTGTTTCACACAGTTTTACTGCACGGGAGCTCATTAGCCATAGAAATGTGCCAGACCTTTTGACTTGTCATGCTAGTGGATTCCTGGGAGGTACAGGCTCTAGCTTCCAGGAATAACAGCTGAACGGGGAACATGCAGTCAAGATAAGTAATTTCACAAGAAAAATGGTTAACTACTGTAGGGCAAGAAATTGGAATTCTATTTACAGAGACCACACCAACTCAGAGAAAGAAAGGATGGGTTGAATGGAAGAGATGATCATAAGAAAGTTAAAATGTTTAGTCACAATAAAGAAACATGATAATAATTATACAACATACATGGATATAATTATAACATTGAAGTATAATTACAGAACACAGTAATACCTGCTCAAACAATTACCTGTATTAGGAAAATAAATGTTCTAATACAAACTGATTTGTAATTAATTAGCAGCAAATATCAAAGACCATTTTCTTAAATACTCCCATAGGTACGGGAGGACATTTTTACTTCATTTTACATTATTTTCACGTTTCTATCCAATTAAGGTTCAAACACGCTGTTCTGGGTACACACCTCAGCTATCTGGGGTGTCTGTCCAGGAAGCATTTAATTGTTACTATCGGAAAATATCCTCTTATTTCAGGTGGCTGCTCAATGCAAGTTAATACATTTTAGATTATATGTCAGAATAACACAGATGGCCTTTATAGACAGGTGAATGTTTAATTGAAGTATCCTCTTTGTAGGTTTAACAGATTGCTACATGAGTTACATAATTAAATACATAGCGTGTTAACAGTAATTAGTATGTCAGGTTTTGATAGATTGATAAATATTTGTTGTTAATAAATGATGTCCAAAGAACTTTATTATTCAAGTTTTTGAACTGAATTGATGTTTAACGATACCCCAGTTTGAAGAATAGATCGACTACCGGGGTATTGGGGTCAAACAATGGTCAATATATTAGTAAAAAAAATAAATAAAAGGTAAACATCACTGTGGAATATATATATATACATGTATATACATGTATATACATGTATATATATATATTCCACAGTGATGTTTACCTTTTATTTATTTTTTTTACTAATATATTGACCATTGTTTGACCCCAATACCCCGGTAGTCGATCTATTCTTCAAACTGGGGTATCGTTAAACATCAATTCAGTTCAAAAACTTGAATAATAAAGTTCTTTGGACATCATTTATTAACAACAAATATTTATCAATCTATCAAAACCTGACATACTAATTACTGTTAACACGCTATGTATTTAATTATGTAACTCATGTAGCAATCTGTTAAACCTACAAAGAGGATACTTCAATTAAACATTCACCTGTCTATAAAGGCCATCTGTGTTATTCTGACATATAATCTAAAATGTATTAACTTGCATTGAGCAGCCACCTGAAATAAGAGGATATTTTCCGATAGTAACAATTAAATGCTTCCTGGACAGACACCCCAGATAGCTGAGGTGTGTACCCAGAACAGCGTGTTTGAACCTTAATTGGATAGAAACGTGAAAATAATGTAAAATGAAGTAAAAATGTCCTCCCGTACCTATGGGAGTATTTAAGAAAATGGTCTTTGATATTTGCTGCTAATTAATTACAAATCAGTTTGTATTAGAACATTTATTTTCCTAATACAGGTAATTGTTTGAGCAGGTATTACTGTGTTCTGTAATTATACTTCAATGTTATAATTATATCCATGTATGTTGTATAATTATTATCATGTTTCTTTATTGTGACTAAACATTTTAACTTTCTTATGATCATCTCTTCCATTCAACCCATCCTTTCTTTCTCTGAGTTGGTGTGGTCTCTGTAAATAGAATTCCAATTTCTTGCCCTACAGTAGTTAACCATTTTTCTTGTGAAATTACTTATCTTGACTGCATGTTCCCCGTTCAGCTGTTATTCCTGGAAGCTAGAGCCTGTACCTCCCAGGAATCCACTAGCATGACAAGTCAAAAGGTCTGGCACATTTCTATGGCTAATGAGCTCCCGTGCAGTAAAACTGTGTGAAACAGAAACCCACTGCAGCCTGCCGGCTGAAGGGAATCTGCAATCTTCAGCAGTTATTTTTAACTCCCAACAATTCCTCCATGATGTCATCGGTTCTATCTTTAAAGAGTGCATGCAAAATGCATTAGGAGTGCTGAAAAGAAAAATGAGAAAATAAAGTAGAAGTTAACGTCCGTTTACCCTGCCTGTGAAATAGACTGAGCGGGACCGAAATGGAATATTTTTGAACCCCTTGACTGCCAAGTCGACCTGACTCAGCCGTGAAAAATGCTGCAAGAGATGAAGAAGATTTTAACAGACTTTCGAACAACATCGATGTAAGGACTTGTCTGTGTGGGCTTCTGTTCTCCCCTCCTCCTCATTACCCTCCTTTCCCTCTAATGTATTAAAAAGTTCTCTTGTAACCATGACAACTCGTGCATTGCAGGCGAGAATTGAAGAGCTTGAAGAGGAACTTGAAGCCGAAAGACAGGCCAGGTCAAAGGTAAGTTGAGAAGATTATCTTTCTTTCTTATTCTTTAAAACTTACGACCTTTTTAGGGGAGACATTTGATCAGACTGCATTTGACACAGACAAATAATTTCACCAATGGAAACTGAGTATTTGAAGTAGCATTTGCATATTTCTTCATTTCAACTTATTACCTTTTTACGACTGACATTTGAAGAAACAATATTGAAATTGACTAATAATTATACCAATGGAAACCAAATATTTAAAACTATATTTACATATTTCGTCTTTACCTTTCTGGAACTGACATTAAACAAACAAAAAACTGAAATGGACAAATAATACACAAATGGAAAATAAATATTTGAAATGATATTTGCATTTTGCTTGTTTTCAGCTTACTGTATTACGTTTTTCACATTGAGTTTTGAAGAAATAACAATAAAATGAATAGTTTATTATACATATCTAAATCAAATATTTATTGCTAACTTCCATTTTATTGTTGATGGTTATTCTGATAAGTAAATGTTTCTTAGTTTATTAACAATTAAAAATTAAACTTGGTTTTTAAATGATATCTAAAGCTCAAATGCAAATGACATGCAGCATGCATAATTGTCTTACTTATTGCTTGTTAAGGCTTTATTTCATGCAATAAATCAGAATTACAATCTTCCTTGGAAAAAACTCTTTAGTGTTGAAATATACTTTTATGGGGCCTGAGTGAAAAATGAATAATTTAAAGTTCTTTTGGAAATTAGTTTTCTATTTGGGGTTTGCAGTCTAATTTTAGACAAACCTGCTTTTGCAATAGATATCAGTTACAAATATTTATTATTGCACTGAAAATAGAAACTAGAATTTTTTTTATTTATACCTTCTGCCAAATGTTGTTACAATAACATGTAAACACTGTCATGTATAGTGATTTAACACATCATTGCTTGCCTCTAATGGATCGCCAGATTTCATCAAGCTTTTTATAAAAAGACAGTTATTTCAAGATCCATCAAATACACTTATTTCAAATACGAATATGTTGACTATGATTACTTATGTGTAGATGTTCAAATACTTAAAAGCTGAGACATCATGTAAACTATTACAAAATAACATATAAATACTATCGTGTATAATGATTTAACACATCATTTCTTGTCCCTCATGCATTTCCAGATTTCATAAAGCTTATTATAAAAAGAGTTATTTCAAGATCCATCCAGTACATGTACACTTATTTCAAATACGAATATTTTGACTATGCTTAGGGATAAGTTGATGATTAATTAGGTGAAGATGTTCAAGAACTTAAATATTGTTGACATCTTTTAAACTTGACTGACATGTTAAAGGAATGTTTAGCTTAAATATATGAAAACATGATCTGGGACCATCCTATGGAGATAAAACCTTCCCCTTGAGGTTAATCTTGAGAAGCTGTATCTGCAGACCATCCCAGTTTTGGGCTAACATAGCTCTGTGCTTAATAAACTTTAATATCTACAGTTGAGGCCATAATTAAGTGTCTCCCATACACACAGGATGATGTTTAAAGTCTGGAGACTGAAACAGTTTTAAAAGAAAGGATCCAATACAGTATAGCATACAATGCTGAAGTTGACATATGAAAATAATAGTTTTATAATTAATGTGGGGAAAAACAACTCCCCAACACAATAAACAGCCATTTCAATATTAAGAACCTTACACCACAAATATAACAATAATTTCATTAGTAACTTTTTACTATCATACAGAAACCTTAATTTTAAAAAAAAGATGAATAGTGTACATAACAAGAAACCTTACATAAAACTGAACACAAAAATAAACTTCATTCACAAAATATAGTTACATTTTCATAATGGTTTTAAATTAAAATAAAATTTCAAATGATCAAACACATTTTCAAACAGTAAAGTAAAGTTTGTTTTATTTAACGAAGCCTCTTGAGCACATTGATTTTTATATCATCGGCTATTGGACGTTATACATTTTCAAACATCATTTTGTAAACTCAGGTAGAGAAACAGAGAACTGAATTATCGCGCGAGTTAGAGGACATCAGTGAGCGTCTTGACGAGGCAGGTGGCGCCACTGCCGCCCAGATTGAGCTGAACAAGAAACGTGAACAGGAACTGCTGAAACTTCGCCGTGACCTTGAGGAGCAGACTCTTCAACATGAGGCTCAGATCGCAGCGCTGCGCAAGAAACACGCCGACGCCGCTAACGAACTGGGCGACCAAGTCGATCAGCTACAGAAGGTCAAGTCCAGGTATGTTTAATATCGACTTGACACACAGTGCTAGCTCTACTGTTCGCCATATTCGCCAATTGCGAATTTTAGAAACAATTGGCAAATTTTATTATCATTTCATGTTTTTAATGTAAATTCTGCTGTAAAATAACTATGTTGTGGTGAAATTTTCTGTGCACTCCGAGTTAGCCCTGACACACCATGGTTTAATGTGATAATATAGTGTGTAAATTGTATCAATTTATTTTCATTATTACTGATTTAAAGATTTCGTTTTTATTTATTGATATGAAAAAAAGTAAAGGAAACAATATGTGAGGCTTTTTGTTGTTCATACCATGATGGATCTGAAATAAAAGACAACCCTTATAATTAAATTCTAAACATGTTTATAACAAAACAAAGTTTTTTTAATTATTAAAAAGTAAAATGGCATCATAAGATGATGTTAAATTTCCTTGACGACACAAAATGAACAAACTATTGATCAATGTGATGTCTTTAAACTGTAATAAATATAACAAATTTAAACATAACTATGAGCAGTTTTTAAGACTAAAAATTCAAGATTGACCTTCCTTAGACTGCAATATTAATAGGAGGAACTAATGTAGCTTCTGTTTATCTTTCATGAATTTTTTTATATAGATTTCCTATTTGTTTAATGTTACACTCTAAGTTCAAAGCATTTCTTACATAGAAAGTTGTATTTTGATTTTGACAGTGCCCATATTGTTTCAAGGCAGCACACTGTTAAGGGTCATGTATACACAGCCTGGTTTTCTCTTACACATGTCTCAAAGACATCTTCATAAATTTTGTATTACTTGTTTATTTGTAGACTGGAGAAGGAGAAACAACAGCTGAAGGCTGAAGTAGAAGATGCTCACGCACAGATTGAGCATGTCAGCAAGAACAGGGTACGTTGCGAGTGCTCGTGTACGTTGCGAGTGCTCGGGTACGTTGCGAGTGCTCGTGTACGTTGCGAGTGCTCGGGTACTTTACGAGTGCCGGTGTGCTTTCCCATGCATTATGGAGCCAAGAACTGTTTGAGAATCAGTGTGTGTGTGTTTGGCTGTTTGTTGTTACTTCTGTTTCAGGTAACACACCTATTGGGTACGTTACCAGTGTGTACTACAGCATGATGAAAACCATTTGACAATCAGTCTGTGTGTGTAACATAACACTGGTCAGACATGCAGGAAAAGGGAACATTCCTAGTGTTCATGTAGATATCTGCAATCAGATGAGTTAGGGATCATCCATAAATACTGATTTTTTTTTTCTTCACAATTCGAACAATGATCAGATTGTGTTTGATCCCCTCCCCTCTTGAAATTTGAACATAAAACATTGAATACTTTATTTGTGGGAATAAAATACACAGTAAAGATTTATGCAAATATTTTGTTTCATACTTTATTACATACACATTCAATCTTATTATAGTAATAAAAGCCAAACTGAACCTTGCAATAAAAGAATCACCTACGTGACAACACTGAAACTAGGGTCTTTTTATTACGTCATGTCTGCTTTGAATTTATGACATCACTTGTTATTTGAAAGTTTGTCAGTTCTATGCTGCCTTGAGGGGTTGGTGTGTAGCATGGGGATTTCTAAAAATATTACTTACAAAACTGTCATACGTTTGTTTGCTTGGTGTAGATTTCTTTTATTGCTTTTTATGAATAATTAAAAATTATAAAGGTATGTAATAAATACAGAACGTCACATGTTTTTTTCACTTCCTATTTATTGCACTTGTTTATTGTGCGCTATAACATACCACTTGACCGCTACTCACTCTCGTGGTATAAATGATTGCACACAATAATCTCGTGCAATAAATAGGAGCGAAAAAAAAATATGTGACGTTCTGTCTATTTGTAACACAATCTATCCTCTTTTATTTAATTACCGGTAGACTCTGGAATTCAAAATATCAATGTGGTTTTTACTCTGAAAAGTGATCAAAATAAGACTCTTACCCCGTCTCCCACTTCCAAACACTTTGAATTGTGAACAAAAATTATTATTTATGGAAGATCCCTTGTTTGAAAATCAGTATGTTTGTGTTAAGTTGCTTGAATCCATTTAAGGAAAAGGAATGTTACTTTAATGAACACCTATCATTGGCGACACTGAAAATTGGTTTATTGAAAATTAAACCTATTTTCTATGATCTTTAAATTCAGATCTAATGTAGTGAACAATTTGCTCCATTCCTTAGGCATAAATTAAAAATTACATTTTAACTGCTAGTGTGTTATTAACAGTTTTGTTTAGAGGCATGAATTAACTTTGATGGTATATTCATGAGTAGATGTTTGTTAATATGTTGGTACATGTATATATAGAAAACCTACAACTTAGCATGTTACAGTCAACAGACTATCATTTATCCTGGAGCATGGCGACTGAGAAAAAATAAATGTACCAAATATGTTTTACAACCAGCCTTAATTATGATGTGTTTTTATATGTGACCACATCTAGGAATTAGGGTACCCAGGAGAAAAATGTACCAAATATTTTTTGGCACTTTTGATAATCAGTATCCACAATTTTTCGGTTCCCAGATTGATGTAATGAAAGGCACCTTCAACATGTAATAATGATTTGAGCTGTTTCTATTTAGAAACACAGTGTAAATGGGGTTTTGATAGTATTTCAAGCAATTAAGACAAAGTTCCACCGTCTTTTTGACATTAAAATATAATAAATACATGTTAAGTTTGCCCTCAGATGTGTCGTATTGAAACTCTATATGACATCATTTTAAACATTTTTTGCGAATGACGTCTCTCACCTGAACTCTTCTTCATAGACGAGGTCATATATATCAAGGAGTGTATTACATAGAAAAGAAACCCCAAGCTGCAGTTGATATGTTTTAATGAATTGTGAATGTTTATTAATCTTACCATAACTCACATTTGTTGTGTTTTTGTTATTTGCACGATGCATGTTTGTGATCGGCAGCAAGGAAAAAACATGAGGTTGGAATGGAGGATCTTCTGGTATGCATTGAAACGATTCAACACCACCAGGTTTGTCAGTTTTCAGATGGTTTAAGCAGTAAGCAATACATTACAATGAACATTAGTTGCTTAAAAACAATTTTGATTACAATGGCAGTTTTATTGTTCAGATTAAGCATCAGTTTAAAGTTTAAACAAAGTTTAATGTTATATTATTTTTCAACATGTGAAAAAGTCTACGGGTAACTAAATGATAATTGTAATTTGTACCAGTAATTTGTACCAGTATGGTAATTTACATCTCAGGTTGGAATTTTGGTGTCAAAAATTTGTTTAGGTTTATTTTTGATAGTCTCGACATCAGGGTTTAGGATTTGGGTTGGGATTAGTTAATAAATGTGATCTCTGGTTCATATAAAAAAAAGGTGTAATGTGTGCGAGTCTTGCTTACTGTTTAATATGTATGACAAGACAACATAATAGTGTTCTTCATAGAAAATAAAATATTCTGTTTTAACAAACTGTAGAGCATCTCGGACATCAATTTTCGTGAAAAATACTACATTCTAGTTATAAAACTTTAGGGTGTAT
>JAUUEI010185398.1:2323-14813 GCA_032274625.1 Depressigyra globulus
TAGCAGGCACCTGTCGTTTTTCAAGAGAACTACATATATGCTTCAAATGTGAAATAACCAAGTCTTTCGGGGGAACACCAAGTCGTTTCAAAGCCCTTGAACTCTGACACATTTCCTTATGGAACAGATTGCAACTAGACCAAACCAAATAGCAATGATTTGATGATGCTGAACCATTGAATGCTATCAACTGTGATGCATTCTCAAACTGACTGTGAATAGAATCCAGTATTTTTCCATGTTCATGTTGCTCATTCATATGATATGGCATAACAAATTTAACTTTGTTAATCCTTGCAAGAAGGCCTTCATGCAGGAGGTTTGGTCTTGAAAATAAATGTGAAATCAGTATTTGAGATTTGTCTTCAATATCTTTTTTGATCCCTGTTCTGGCCAATATTTCAACCTTCTTTGCAAACTGAATAAACAGTTCAACAGAAACGTGGTCTACCATGCCAGCTGATACAAGAAAGTCATGCCACTCCTCGTTGTTATCATATGGTGCTGGAGGAAATGCTTCTGGTGGACACATTGTCCGGAATACAATCTCCTTGTTACTGAAGAACTGATTTGCTCTGCAAAGTGTGCCATCTTGCATCTCTATGAAGGGCAATGTCTTGAGTGCACGAACAAGACTTTCTTGGTCTGTTGTCCTTGGTTTTCCAGCTAAGAGGTAATCTTTAATATGCTTCAGGTGGACAGCTTTTGCTTCCCGTGGCAGAAATGTGAAATGTGGTAGCATATGTTGACTGTAGAAACATTCTGCAGTAAGTTCAGTAATGTCCAGGAATGCGAACAGATGTTTTAGACTACTTCTGAATTGGAAAATGTTAACATCTTTATTTAAAGACCACACATCTAGTCCCTCTTTAGGAATGTGTGGATAACCATCTTTTACAAATACGGGATTATTACTGACTGCCAGTGCCATGGTGGAGCAAGAGAGCATGGGGAAAAAAGGCAAAGATTTCAGCATTTGTATCACCTGAATCTTGTTAGGTTTTAGATCATCCAAGTTGTTGGAAAAGTATTCCAACAAAATAGAGCCAGTGTCCACAGTTACAGTCAAATTTCTGTATGTATGGCTGGACAGAGCAACTAGCATACTGAATGTATTTTGAGGCTTTGCTGTAATTGAGGAAGCAAAGCTATCCACACCATAGAGAGGAGAGGAATTGAAGAAAGGTAAACCAAGTGTTCTCAAAGCCTTATCCAGTCTTCTGTTTGTCAGGTTCTGAAGACATATGACACCTTCAGCTTTCTCGATAGAGTACAGCATATTAATGTTTAAGCTTTTTTCTGTATCTTTCTCCTCTTTAATCCTTGTACTAGGCAGCAGGCACCATTTGCTTAGTGTTCCAAAGTTTGAAATCGACAAACTATTTTCAATGAACACTGTTTGCAGTTCAGCAGCAAGAAATGTCCAAAGACTATTGATCCATTTGGTAGTAGGATGCTCTTCAGCTTTAGGGTTCCATTCAACAGATACGCCAGATTTAAACACCCCCGAGTTCAAAGTTTCATCTAGTAGCCCTGAAAGGTCATTGATGTCCATTGTTTTCAAGGCTGGGCACTGTGTGGTGTCTAAAAACAACTGAGCAATGTCCCTGTGAAGACACTTGTCTGGTGACCCTTCAATAAGTTCAGTGAATGTAGTGACAAGCATTGTATTTTCAGTATTGAATACATTCAGCTGACCCGAGTTTGTCAAACACAGCGGAAGACCAACTATTTGAGAATTAAAATGTTTGTCTTTCTGACAGAATTTAATAACAAATTGTACCGTTTCTATGTCACAGAATAGAGAGTTATCGACTTTCTGAGGTAGCTCACCAACAAAGCATCTGTCTAGTTGTTCCTTTGAATTGCAAGATTTAAGGAAAGTGATTACATTTTCTGGACTTACACACAGGACACGGTCACCAAGTCCAGCTGCTTCAAAATTTTCATAAATCCACATTGGTGCTTCAAGGACTTTCATACCAATTCTTTTCAGCAAACCCGTAAGCTTGGTTGCCTTTTCCTGTGATCTCTGACAATTGACTTCAACTATATCCTCGGTCCTGTTGTACAATCTACCAAAGAATTGTGTTGTTGATCCAGACACATGACTTTGTAGACCTTTATTTGCACTGTTCATACGGGAGTTGTCATTTTCAAAGTGTGATTCTAGATTATTAAAGTAACCTGGAAAGCCTTTATCAACAACTACAGCCACCCATCTGATGAAGTAATTGTCGTTGTCACCACTGATGACAGGAAAAAGTTTGTTAAAAACAATTTCCTTGTAGAAGTCAAAAACCATGGATTTCCAGAAATCTTCAGTCGTTCTCGTGCTGTCTGGAAAGAATGTGTTGTATTTATTTATGTACTGCTCAGTACTGTCACGGCTTTGGACATCTGGACACATTGTTTGTACATGCTGCAAAGCTGCAAGATATGCTGGTATAACCAATGCTTTCACCATATGTTTATTCCATTGTGACCGGATATCTCTTTTACTATGCCACAAATTTCTTCTGGCTTCATGGTCAAGTGCAAAATGTCCATTAATGTGAACTGGCAAGCCTGTTTCAATTGGCAGTGGGAGCATACAGAATGCTTTTTTGTCACATTGTGCTCGTGGTTCATCAAGTCGTACAGCAACTCCTCCTCGAGGTAACAAGTTAATGTCCCCTTTCTTCCATGCTGAATCTATTTCCTCTAGCAAATCATAATTTGTAGAAAATCCAAACTGATGAACAACCAACCAATCTTCTTCTTCTTGGTCATGAAAACGTTTTATTTTCGGCCTGATAAAAATCTGCTCTTGGTCTAAATACGTCAGTTCCTTATTATTGGCTCTTGCCGTCTTGACTTTCTGACTGATATTGTTAAAAAAATGATCTTGTCTCAGAGAGTCCTCTGCACTGATTGATGCTTCAACCACATGGTCATATTCAATACATCCATTTTTATTTATGGATGCTATGGTAATTTTTCTTATGTTGTGAAGAAACAGAAGAGACTCAGCCATGTCATCTGTAAAAGAATTGAGTAATTCTTCGATCTTCTTTGTAGATATCTCTCTTTTGGAAAGTAATGATTTGTTGGCCATTTCTTCAGTACGAAGTGGAAATCGAAACAGTGTGCCTTTTGGTAACAGAGTAATTTCATTGTCAATAAAGCAAGAAAATACATCTCTGTATGAATTGCGCAGTTCTGGTATGTTACTGAATCTTGCTCCAGGAACACCTGGCTCAGCAGTGGGAGTATATAGGCAGTTAGGGTCAAAAATACAAAGTGTCTCCTCAGTTTCTGGGCCCACAGTCAGAAAGGTTGGAACATCTGTTAGATGATATACAGCATTAAACCCAACTCCATATTGTCCTGTTTTAAGCGGATCACCTGCTTTGCTGCCAAGACCCAAATCTTGTATTCCATCCAGATCTTTCTGTGTAAAGTAGCTGTTATTGTAAACACACAAAGCAGGACCTTGCAATGGCGTCCACCTATCGTCAAATATTCTTTCAGAAGGATGGGTCCTGAAATCCTTGATAAACATCAGTTCTGATGCCCCAGCATCGTCAGCATTCTGCAGGAGATCCTTCATGAGCGACGAGTCACACGGGTACCCTTCCAATATCCGTTTGAGTCTGTTGGTGAGCGGCTCGTGTTGACCAAATGACTGAACACCAAACAAGGCAGCGTGAGACCTCACATCTTGTTGTCGTTTTGTTTTAACTCCGAAGGATACCGCAACCTCGACAGGCAGTGAAGGATGCAAAAACGTCATCGAATTTCTTTCATCAATCCACTTGCAGTCATCTAAACATAGTTCAGATACTGGATGTAAAACACCTGTTTTATCTGGAAGATAGAGTGGATTAAAGTCGTTTATAGTACAGCTAGTTTCTCCACACTTAATCAAGTCAACCAAGAGAGACGCTGCATGAGACAAACAGTGCAGCTGTCTTCCAGATAATGCATTTCTCCCACACGTTTCTGCTATCTTCATCAAAATATTTGCAGCATCTGTTGGCTGAAACATGTTTCTAACACCAATTGTCTGCAGAAAACACCCATACTGTTTTTCTGCACTTTTATCAACTCTGAACAAATACGGCTCCAAGACATAATCTAGTTTAAATGCCATTTGTTCAGGTTTGACAAAAGTTTTATCCTGTAGGATGACTGGTTTATTGTGTAACTTTTCAAACACTATATTCTTCTCATTATTATTGTTAGACACACAGACTTTGTCAAGGTGACAATATACATCTGAACAGATGGCTACAAGTTTGTGGTAAGCAGCTATGTCAAGTGAATCTACTGGAGTCAGAGATGTAGTCAACAGGTGTTTAGTGATGTCGGTCATTGGGATGTCTCCTTTGGACTGTACGCCAAGCCATTCAAGAACTTTCCTATTGGAATTCAACTCCAACCACGCTGCATCTAAGACAAGTTTGTTTGAACTGGCAATCAATTTACACTCTTCAAAACACATAAACGGTGGAGTTCCCAACATGTCCTTTGTACCACTATCAGCCCACATGGTTGGCCAATCCTCTGGTTTTTGTAGGATAGGCAAAAATGGCTCATGTCGGATTTTGGAACTGATTGCATCCGGGCAGTTTTTAAATCGGTTCACCGAATTCTTGTAGGTTTTCTGTATTTGATTTTCTCCAAGGTAACACAAAATGTGTTTGCATCGCCCAAGTGTCTCCCCATTGCCTTTTCCATATGGTAATGTTTTTATGGATTGAACCCTTTCAAGTACTGTATTCCATTGCAATTCTACACTCTGCATACCGAGAGTAACAAGTTCTCCCAGAAGATCTATACTGCAAAATCCAACTTTGTCATTTCCATATGTTACTTCTGATGGAAACACTTCATCAGAATCCTGAAACAAGCATGCTGTCTTTTTGTGTGGATGAATTAGATCCTTGGGTTGCTTGAGGGTTCCTGAAGGTCTTGTTGGTATGCATGGAGTTTTCTTAAGAATGTCTTTAGTTTTAGCACTGCCATGTTGTAACGCAAAAATTACCAAGATATCTCTTTTCTCATTATTCCAGTAACTGTCACTTAAATTGGGGAAAAAGATATCTTCGTAAAATGTATCCATGCTCAAAGTGTGCGACTTCAAGTTGCTGGTCAGATGAGCAGCAGCAAAACCTTCAATGATTTCTTTTGGAACATCGGTGACAATCTTTTGTCCTGAGTAGAAGTGTTCAAATACTTTGAAAGCAATCTGACCAACATCACTGGCAAAGCGTAACTGTGGGTCTAGAAACAAGACATTCTGAAATGAAATCCATCTTCCACTGTATAGAAATACTTCAGGATTTTCATTAACAATAACCTCATGAAACTTTTTGAAATGAGGCCCAGTTTCCATATCACTTCTTGGCCACAGCTTGTAAAAGTATTCAGCATCTACATTAACAATCCTTTTCAAACCTTCAAGAGCTCGAATTACAGCTGATGTTACTGCATCTGACTGAAGTACCTTATTCCACTCTACTTCTTTTGAAACAGACGTTTCATCTTCAGATTTGGAACAAAGTTGTTTTCTGTCATGTGTCAAAGCAAATGCTCCATTTATGTGCAATGGCAAGGGAATCCTGATTGGTAATGGCAGAAAACAAAACAGATGACCTTCCGTATAAAATCCGTTGGGACAGTCTGACAAAGGAAGTAAAACAGTTTTGCCTTGATCTTCACAAAAAGGTATAGCTGCAGCTGCAACTGGCAAAAGGCCATTCATTTTGTTTTTCTTTATCAATTGAACAGATTCCTCACATCCAAGAACCCATGCAACAATCCACTTTACTTCGCTAGTTGTTGGCATAATACTGCAAATGTCTTTGGCTGCATCAGAAATAGATAGTGATATATGGATGCTTTCATTAATAACATTGCTGGTTCCAATGATTTTCTTGGCATATATATGTTTCCAGACATCTGAAAAGAACTGCAGCACTGAACCGGAGAGATGTGTATCAATGTATTCTACAGTTTTCTTTACTTCAACAAGTAAAGTTGCTTTCGAAGCATCAGAAATATCCTTTGGCAAGTGGTACATTCTGACAATTTTGACATTTTGACAAAAGAGCAGCAGGTTTCCAGCACCCTGTAGGAACATATGAATGAATTGTTTCATTTGTAATGGAGAATAACATACATCGCTGATCTGACTTTGTTTTGCCTGTTCTTCTGTTCTAAGTGGAAAGCGAAACAATGTACCAGCGTATCCCATTTCTCTACCATATAATTCTATATTGCAACCAAAAACTCCCTCAAATGGTTTGAACTGATCTTTCATTTTACGCAACAAGGACCTGTTTTTTGGATTGGTAAGATTTGCCTTCATGCCAGGACTGCCAAGGTAACTCTGGTGAGGATCAAAGATGACAATATTATTTCCACTTATGAAGCTTGGTACATCGGTCAAGTTGTATACAGCGTTGAAACCCAATCCAAATCGTCCGATTTTTGTGAAATCATCCTTTTTTGTTTCACCACTAAGTTTAGTGATGTTAGAAAAGTCTGTATTTGAGAACTGGGCATCGTTCTGTGCCCATAATGCTGGTCCTTGCAAAGATGCCATTCCCGGATTAAGTAAGTTGGTTGTTGCATCCAAGTTTTCTCTTTCGTCATAGAGAAAGTTTACTTCCTTTGCCCCAGCATCATCTGCATTCTGTATGATTTCTTTTGGAACAGAAAAGCCATCTGTGTATCCATGCAAAAGATTTCTTAGCCTTCTGGTTAACGGTTCCTTTTGACCAAAATTCATATCAAATTCTTCCGTAGCCTCCATTAGCGGATTTTGCAAAACACGAACACCAAGGTCTCTAGCCAGATCTGAAGAAATATTGGCAAAGTTACTGTCTTCAGTTGCATCGTCGTCATCGTATGTATCACAATATAATTCACAGTATTTACAATCCTCAGCTCTTTTCAGTTCAAGATGTTCGCCATGATTATGAACTGGAATAAGGATTGTTTTCTTATCAAGAGAGTTGTCATCTTTGAGGACATTCAGTATTTTTATAACCATGTCATAATCGTTTTGACTGTGAGTACATGTATGTAGTTCATTGTTCTTCTGAATTTCGTGTAAAACATCCATTAGCATTGCGGGAGTTTGTTTCTCTAATGCACCTATTCTCTGAAATAGCTTATTGAAGACTTTCAAAGATTTTGGTAAAGCAGATCGATATGGAGTTAGATCAACATCTGAAGATAAATGGTTTATCCAGATCTTCCCTGCTTGGATAAATTCAGCATCTTCTCCAGCCCACACAGCTTTCATGGTTGCCAACTTTGAATTGCCTTTATCAGATGGAAGAAACTGACTGAAATAGCTATAGATTTCTGTAATCTGTGCCATATATTTTTGGTGTTCCTCTGCAGTATATGCGTCTGTAACATTCTTCAAATGCTCCAAAACCACTTCTTCGGGTGGCCTTTTTAATAACCTTTTGGTCAATGTTTCTATGGTAACCAATCTGACAGAACCTACTAATGACAGGTCAGTTAGGTTATACATTTCCTCTGGTTTACCAAGGAGACTCTGACTTGTACCAGCAAAGAAAAGATTATCAGGATATGTTGGCGGTTTCATTGTCAGAACAGGCATCCATTGCATGGACAGAAGTTTGTCATCTAGATTGTTTTTAAGTATCAACAAACATTTAACAATGGCTCGTCCCTTTTCTCTCAACTTTTCTGGCTTATGATTTCCATCAAGAAGATCTTCAGTTATTGATGCTGACTTACAGAGATCTTGAAAAGTAACATTATTGTCTTTTTTCAGACCAAGGTGTAGTAATTCATCGAGTACACTGGGCTGGCAGAAATCTTGACCAGGAAATTTGTGCTCACCATAAAAGATGTCCTGCAGAAATGTACTACGTGGATCAAACAAATCTTTAGCTCTTCGTAATTTGTTATTTCCCCCTGAAGGTAAAAACTTAACCTGCATTGCCTTTTGCTTCACTTTCGTATCTTTGAGATACAAATGACTATTTTGTAAAAGAAACTTCATAAACGTTTGAATGTCATTGTCATTGTACAGTTTTCTGTTACTGGTCATCATTATGTCGAGTATCTGGCATATAATTTTGAATATGGGAACCTCTTCAGCCCCAAGTTGCAAGGCTAAGCTGCGTGATGCAGGGCATTGTCCACACAAATATTCGGAAGGGTAAGCGATATGGATTGTTTCAGCAGATGCTATTTGGTTCAAATCAGCTATGGACACATTCCTTTCTGGTGATAATGTTGTTCTAAACAATTTCAGATGTTTGAGTGTTTCTTGTTGATCTGGATTAATCTCTTTGCATGAAGCTAGATACTCTACAAACCTTTCCTTTACGGAATCTTCTGTTGTGCTGTTGAAATGTTCTATTGTTTCCGGTAAAATGTTACCAGCTAGGATCTTAATGACACCCTGTGGGCTTGGAAAGTGAATGACACTTCCAAGTTGGACGGTTTCTTTAATGTAACCAGGAACGTGTGACAAAACAACAACACCTAGTTTCTTCATACACTGGGCGATCTCTTCAGGAAGAGGATCAAAACCAGTAAACGATTCTGCTATAAACGAGTTTGTTAAAGGATGCAGTGTGATAGTGTCATCACTGTACTCTGGTACAAGAGGCAAATCGGCAAATAAAGACTGTCTGTACACACCAAGCTCTTTAGCACAAGACCACAAGTCTTTAAGCCACTGTTCTCCTAATGTAGGGCATGATTTCTGCAAAACCATTTGACCTTCTTCAGGAAAGTTCTGACTGAAGCATCTTCTCACAAGTCCAATAAATGTGTCTGCTGTTATCTCCCTCAGGTTGTAATTGCCTGAAATACATAACAATATATAACTAATTTAACAATCTTCCAAATGGCACATTTTAGCAACAAGATTACATTGAATTGCACTGACTTTTTGCTTCCAATAAATTTTATAGCACTGAACTTTTTAAATGTTCGATGTCTTTACCAGCAAAACTATATCCCAATTATTATTTTAATAGTGCTCTAGTGGTGTTGCTAAACAAAACAACTTTAACTTTAATAGCATACAAGCAAGACAGAAAATGGACGTCCAGACAATGTAAACTTACTTGGAGGCCTATCATAATTTGATAAAAGTTTCAAATATGAGGGTTTTTCTTTTTACCATCAAACTATTACTTGATATACAAGTGACTTAAGATTAATATTTGTATGAGGCAGAATCTTTTTAGATCAAAATGATGTCAATTTTCCATTGACGTTATTTGGTTATTACTACAATGTCATTAAAATTTGATCAACCAAGAACAGGGAACAATATTTCAAATTCTGAGTTAACCGAAAATCGGTTCACATGATCGGTCATTACCTAGGCAATCTATCGTTCGGTTATGTAAATTAAATCTAAGTAATCAGTGGGTTACCTAATTTGTTGCCTCTAGTTTATACTGAACTTACTTTTTAAAGATAACATTTTCTTTAGCTAGTACACAAAGTGAAAATAGTAAAAAGGCTAACATTTTATAAAACAGTTTCTTATAATTGTTAAAGTGAACAATATCTTTATAGGAATAAATCTCAGAAATGTTCAAGTTGTAATTTTAGAACGTTAAATTTCACCACGTAACCGACTAATAGTTTGCATGAATGTAAGTTTGCTTAACGGACATGCAAAAAAGAATGATCATTCACGTGAAATATTGTGCCCTGAAGATTACAAGAAGCAATATCTCCTAGACAAATTTAGCAGGAGATATCGCAAATTACAGCAATATCTCCTACAAACGCCTCTAATGGATGATAAATATACCTTTCTTGGCCATGGAAGCAAACTTCTGTTTTACAAAATTGTCAAGATCATCACGGATCAGCTGTCCCTCCATTCCTGGAAACAGATGACCCTTTCCCGGACAAAAGAACACTTCACTTTCAGAGAAGCTTTTAAATGTTCCATCAGCTACAGGAATTAAAGAGAGTTTTTCAAGACTTGAGTCTGATGACGACAGGAGAAAATATTTCAAAAGGTGTATTCTCTCGTCTGATGTGTACTTCTGGTAGAGATTACTTTTCTTTAGTAGACTGCACAAAGCTTCTGGACAGATTTGAGAAACTGTTTTCTTTCTTTTTTCCACAATGTGATCTGGCAGCTCCACAATATTTTGTTGATGGTCTATGTATGTCTTAGAAACAGTCTCACGAACACCCTGTTCAACATCTACATCATACAGAGCCAGAATAATGTCCTTTCTATTGAACCATGTACCTCCACCAACTCTACTGAAAAATACTTTCTTCTGAGACAACTGATTGTAGAAGGGTTTCAGGAGAGACTTCCATATGCCAGAAACCTTTGTGCGATCAGGAAATGATCTATAAAAGAATTTGATGATATCAGGAGGGTTGTTTCGACTTTGACAAAGCTGTTTGAGCTCATGTACCAGGAAAATATAGGCTTCTGGAATCACTTCTGAAATGAGGCAATGATTCCATTGATCTTGCTTTCCATCATCTCCAGCCCTCTTGATCTCACGGCGATCTTGAGTCAAAGCAAAGAATCCATTGACATGTACAGGCAATCCAGTGGTACTTTCTGATGTAACAGGCAATGGCAAAAAACAAAATACATGTCCTTTCATTTCATCAGTGTCTGTTAGAGGGTAAGCAACTCCAACACAGGGTGAATAGGAAAGATCGCTATCGAGACAGAGATCTTTTAGCTTGTCGGACATAGCGCCTCCTTTGTACAAGTTCACCACAATCCATTCATGAGAAGTACAGGAAGCTGGATGACCAGACTTTAATTCGGTGCTTTCAATTGAAATGTGAAATGAACCTCGACATGATTCTGAACGCAATGTTTGTGCTCGGTTACTAAGCTTCGACTTAAAATCTTTCCGTCCCTTTCGAACAGTCTCCAGAAACTCGTCTCCTATTTGAACTACAAACATTTTCTCTACATCTGCATTCACTCTTTTAAAGAGAGATACCCTTTCGAGTGACTGGAGAAAAAGAAGAGTCATTTCAGCCTCAGAAGTGAATGCGCTAAACAGGTCCATTACATCACTCTCAGAGTAGATTTCATCCGACAATTTAGATTTAGTTTGTCGCAGTGGAAACCAGAATAATGTACCATTATAGGATCCATTTTGAAGACAAATTTCTGAAAAATCAAAAGTGCCTCCAAATAATAGCAAAATGGCATCCTTCGCTTTGTTGTCCAAGTTTGCTATTTTTTTCAGCAAGCAGACTTCATCTTTTTGCTCATGAGGATTTATGAAAAGAATCCACTCTCCACTGATAACACAGATCCAATCTGAAAAACAACAACATAGTGTTCACCGATACACTGGAAAAAGAGAGAACATTTTTATTTAACACATGCTCAAGACATTTTATTTACTGTTATATTGTTATCAGTCTTATGATCAAAGACCAAAATGATATTGAGAGAGGAAACCTGCTGCCACCACTCCATGGACTACTCTTTATGAAAATGCAGAAATGGATTATTTTTACGACAAAACTGTTATTGCAATCAAAATCGTGTATTTACACAAGGCAGAGTCGAAAAGTTTGTTTTATTTAACGCCTCCACAGCATTTTTATTTTTATTTTATCATCGGCTATTGGACGCCAATCTTATGGTAATTCTGACATATGTCTTTAGAGGAAACCCGCTGCCGCCACATATGCTACTCTTTCCTATATGCAGTAAGTGATCTTATATGTGCACTTTCCCATAGACAGGATAGTGCATACTACGGCCTTTGGTATACCGGTGTTGGGGTACTGGTTGGAATGGGAAAAAAGCCCAATTGATGAGTCTACCGAGGAGGTTCTATCCTGCGATCGCGGCACCTCAGGGGAGTAATACCACAATCTTTGGTACATGAGTAAAAAGCACTGAGGAGGATCGATCCTACAACAATGGCACTTCAGACCTTGTACTATTAGCCATTCTTACTTACATTCTGAAGTAAAGAAACCTTTCACGTTATATTTCTACCTTCAATGTGTCCGGGGGCGGGAGGGATGGGCACAGTGAAGAACATAGCCAGGCCTAACTGACACAAATCTCGGTTTAGCTGCTGAAAGCTCTAATACAAAACTGTCAACCAAGTATCTGGCAATGCATATTGTTAACCACAGCTAACTGGGTTCCATTTGTATTGCTGTAAGATTAATTTCTTGGACTAAGTAATCACTAATAAATACTGACTCCTAATTTCTCCTGTTAACTCCCAGTTTTGAAATTCTGGGAGTCCCACATACATCAGACAATCTCAAACCCTGGAGATAAAAGGTAATGGTTTCAATCAAATTTATTGTTTGCATAAAACATTTAAAGATGCAACACCACCATTTATTACTCTATGCATTTCAATGCAAATAATACATCAGAATAAACTCTATGAAAAATAGCATGATATAACAAGAAATAAGTGACTAAAACCTTTTGAACATACCGTAAAATGACACGTGACATAAG
>JAUUEI010186509.1:4757-14804 GCA_032274625.1 Depressigyra globulus
CCCCCCCCCCCCCCCCCCCCCCCCCAAATATTTTCTCTCTCTATTTTTATTGTTAATTTTAAAGCGATACAAATTTTTTTAAATCCTTGGTTTAAATATTAAACAAGATGTTATTAATAATTTGTGAATACAAATTACAAAATTTACCTGATTAAATTTTGCAAGATTAGTTACTGTTGGATACAAACCTCCCAGGTTATATGATCAGAATTTCTTTTATAAAGGTGAATATTGACTAACTGATAGTGGACAAGAAACATGTAGGTACAACTCATCTGGCCTTTCTGCAAATTATTACTTGACATGCACTTGTTACTGATGGCATTGCCTTGGAAAGTCATCACTCAATAAAAACAGGAAGTACAGATATTTTTAATATTTCTTTTATTCCATCATAAAATATTACTTTTCTGGTGGTTTGAACCTCCTATTTTATTTTCTACATTCTTTTTATTGTCAGATGCATTGATTTTTAAAAATTTCAATCAACTTTAAATCAAGTTCAAACACTATTAATTTATTAAGTTTTGAAATTCCAATGATCATCTAAAATCATTATCAAGAGATACACACAATTAAAATAAAAATCCATATTGAACAAGGAAACAATCATGTAGGCCTATACAAGTGAATTGTAACTGTGTTGAATATGTAATATTTTTTCAAATATAAATCTAAAGAAATAACAGACTGTTATATTTTTGTGATTTTCTGAAACCCTTTACATCTAAGGAACACAGGTGACCAAGGTTTGAAGAATATACATGTATCAGATCGCATGCCGTATGCACAACAAGTAAAATCAAACAACATTAAAAGCAATGGATTGAAAATGGTTACCCTAGAAAAATGTACTTATTCCCCTTGACTGATCTCTGATCTGAAAGGTTAGAAAAGCAAATGGCTGGGTGAAGAGAACATTCCAGGTTAATAAAGTAGTCATGCTCAATGGGAAGCAACTGTAATACTGAAACACAAAACAGCAGAAATGCAGTCAAAGCTCACTTGCGCAATTATTTCAATGAATTTCTATATTCAATGATAAAAAGCTTTAAATCAGATACTAGTATATTATTTAGCTTGCAGTGAGGTATTTTCACAATATATGAACATTAATTCAAATTCTGAATGTTCCTGGCGAAGCATTGGATGGAATAGGAAAAAAACCCCTCAAACAATAGGTCTATGTATGGCATTTGATCCTTCAGCCAAAGAACATCAGGAGAGCTTTCCAGAGACTGAGTAGATCCTTTCTGTTCACTTATTCTTTTAGAAAGGCCATGTGGCAGAAAATTTAAATTAGTATTTATTTATTTATATCATGGAGTACTCAGCAAGCATACTTTTTTCCTTCTCATTTTGGCTAATCTGAGTTACGATTCTATATTATCGGTATGCAATTATTCAGATGTCAAGGTTCATGTGTGCGCAGATTTCATTATAAACAAACAAAACCAAAAAAGACCGACAACTGGGATAGGCCGACAACTGAGTTTAAGCGATATATGAATGCCATTAAATTTTTTAAAATGGTTCCATAGTACAGGATCTCATGATCTTGAAACGTATCTGGTAAAACAGATTATTAATATTAGGATTTTCCTATAATCTTGTATTATAAAATTATATCACAGGTATATACACCATTACTGTTCTTTTCTCTTACAAAACATTAAAGACAATAAAAAAAAAACCCCTCAAAGTTCAAGGGAAAAATGTCCATAAAAGTATACAGATGCCCAAATTTAGGACATTTAATATGAAATTTGAATTTGAATTTTTGGTAATTTATCTTAGTTTTTAAACCCCATTGATAGAAATCGGTGATTAAATGTACAGGTGATCTTTATAAGACTGCAGTATTTAGACTAATATACAGACTAATAAACAAAAACAATTTATCAGTATTTGCTGCAAATATAAATATTTACCAAATATACACATTTTAAAAAACTAAATTTAACATTTCTGATAAAACAATAATATGCTATCAAATGTACATATCTAGAACATGTATTAAACTTTTGAAATTAATATTATAAATAAGAAATTTGAATTAAAAGTTTTAACCCTGAGTATGTATTTTAGAAGAAAAAAACAAACACAAATAAAACTAATTTGTATTGAGTACCGGTACATTTGATGTATGTTTCAAATGTAATGAATTTAATAGCAGCAATCATTAATAAAATGCTTTTGGGTTACAATAAGTCTAATACCTTCAAACTTGGGTGCAGTAAACAGAAACAATAAACAGGTAGACTTACTGTGAGGTAATAATGGTATAATTAGATGATCATGATATTATTAGGTGCATTGCACAATGGTAAAGCATGAGTGATGTATGGATACTATGATCAGTTAGTGCATGATGACAAAATACAGCACAGAAATTTAAATGCAGAATGATACTAATGCACTGTTGTTAATAATGCAATTATTTTATACAAATACAAAACAGAATAAATCCAGAAATAATAAGAAACATTACAAACAATAAATGCATTCACACAAACAAAAACAAAAGATTTTAAAAATTAACAAAATGACATGTGCTTTATGTTCAAAATTAATCTGGTTTTGATTTCATTAATAAGTGTTTATAGTATCAGGATGCAAAAATATACTGAAAACAAAACAGTATAGCAACAAAAAGGTGCAATAGCGAAACCAAACTGACCCATTTGAAAAGTAAGATAGATGAATACCAACAAACCCCATATTACCATTTCTAATGGAGTCTTCAAGTTCCCGCCCACGCAGTTCCAGTTCAGTGAGTTTGGAATCAATCTCATAAAGCTGATTCTGGAACTCTTCTGGGTTCAGTCGACCTGGACTAAACTGTAAAAATAAATAATCAAAGATACATCAAGCTACATGTAAAATTATTATACGTATAGAATTTTTAAAAGTTTCCTGTCGAAAGTTTAATTACCAAATGTATAAAGTCTCTCCAAAATATTGTGTAAATAAATAACAAATCACATTTTTAAAAAAAGAAGAAAAGATCCTTAAAATGAAAATTTATGTGAATTAATAAGATTCAGAAGAATAAAAACCCACATTTAAAGAAACCAGATTTTCTACCAATTAACTATGTTTGAAATGACCTTGACCTTGCCAACAGATGAAATTCAAGGGATTGGTGTTTGTGCACGATAATTTGGTAAATATCTATAACAAATATGAAAACAAACTATTACAGCAATCAAGAGTTGAATGCAATTACTAAAATAGAGAAGCTACAACACACATCAATAAATTTCTAAATAACCTTGACCTGGGATCAAATTAAAGGGGCTGACAAAAACCAATCATTTGGTGAACACCATTATCAAATATGAAAGTCACCTATTAACATAAAAAAAAATCATGAAAGAAACTGTAAGCAAACATTAATTTGATTTAGAGTAGAAAATTTGATTTTACATGAACTGTAAAAATATTGCTATCACTCAGAAAGCCTGGACATTTATACAGAAAACATTTATGTTGCAAATTTAAGACAATAAATGATATTGTTTTCTAAACATGTTAAACAATTTCATAGTCACTGTGATAAATTAGAAACATGATATGGGCAGGATTCCATTTGAACATACAGCACCGACTTGCATGACATTTGACAGTACAGCACTGTAACCACTCAGCCACTGAGACTTCTACAAACATGTAAAAGACCAAGATTTAAACACAAATAAATGATTGAAACTACAGGTTTTCAGTACACTGGAACTAAGGCAATTACACCTGAGTGGCATATTCCATGTACATGTGACAAGCAGATCAGCACATCAAGATTGAGACAGCAGCTATTGGTGGAATGTCAATACAGATTAGCATTAGCATAATAAAATACCCACCTATTTTCAAAATAAAAAAACATAATTGTGTTTTGGTCTCCATAAAATTAATAATAATATCTGGGTCAAATTTATAAATGTGATTTATTTTATGTTTTGAGATATATTTTCTGATCAGGGCCAACAATTCCTAAATTAATTTCCACAATTTTATTTAAACAAAGTTTTTACGTTATTCATACTTATGCAATCAATATTTATGTGGATGTTTTTGAAAATGTCACACACATATTTATAAAACTCTTTTTCACATTACCTCCCTCCCCCACCCTCCCCCGATAATAATAATAAAATAGAGGACTGTTCAGAAAATGACCACAAGTCCAAAAATGGTACTCACCATCTGCAAAATATAATTTAATTAATCATAAAATATGTCTGAATTTCTAAATAAAAATGACGAATGTCGAGTATAAGGCTATAAGAGCTCTCCATCCATACCAAACAAACAAAAGACCTTGTCTATTAGTACACCAAGCATGCATAAAATACAATCTTTTTAATAATTTTAAAAAATATTATTGAGATTACCTGGGGGAAGATTTTTAACAAGACAAATTGTTTTTAAAATTTCTGTGATGAATAAAAGCAATTCTAATAAACCTACCAGACATGCAAACATATTATGTTGTTGCCATTCTGTTCCTCTCCACAACTTTAATAATGTCCTGAATAGCAGGCTGCAAAAAGGCTGCATTTGTGATAGAATATTGCAACAATGACTAGCAGCTTGCGATGCATATTTTTTTAGCAAAACTGATATTTGTATTGAGATGGTGTATAAGAATGGTTTTGTTTTTACTGCAGCATGCATGGAGATTGGCTTTTTTCCAAGTCTAGATGTTCAACTTTCATGTGGATGATAGTGTTTTGAATAGAAAAAGCATTCGAATTGCCTCGACAAGTAATATTCCGGTAAAATATATATAGATTATTTTTATAGCGCGCTTAAGAATTGTTAAGGCTAAGGGTTAAATTGGTAGGTTAGAACCTTACTTCGTTTAATGATAGAAAACACATTTTAGGTTGACCTCATCATGATCGAGTGATCATTTTATAAAAGTGCTAATCAAATTCCAGTAGTTGCTATTCAATTCTCCATCCAGTAAGAAAAACTGCTAGTCAAAATTTGCAAAACAAATTGCACCCTGCTAATTAATTAGATATAGAAATACCAACACCGTATGATTTGCCAACCAATACAATTCATGCACATTATAACTGTGATGTCTGGTATACAATGTCCTGCCACCCAAACAGGGAAATCTTTGAGTGAACATTACTGGGGAAGTATAGAATGGGAATTAAAACTGAACACTTACATGGTAGTACTTAGGTGGTGGCGGCCTGGGTGGGGACCATTTCTTATGGATGGGGGTCTGAAGTTGGTATTGAATTGATGTTTAGTGAAGAAATTATTAAGAAAATACAGAAGTAATTTTTCAGTGGAATTTGGAAATATGTGGGTTTTTTATTCATACAACTGGTATATTAAAGGTTGTGATATATAATGTCCTGTCTTTGTGAAAGTGCATAAATAATTCTTGTTGAAATTTAAATGGAGTAACAGGATTGCTTCTGCTTTCCTTTCTCATAATATATACCTGATAGATTTTTTGTTATTTACATCAATGGATAACAAGAATATTTTTAATAAATGTTTTTTAATATAACAGCCAATAAATAACAGAGCCCACACATTATATATTCTTGGGAAATTTAAAAACAGAAAAGGAAATCTATAGAATTCAACTAATACACCAAAACATCAAAAAGGTTAAGAAAATATAAACCTAATTCAGATAAAAGCACATTTTCCAACAAAAAACAAAAAGAAGAAAAAGAAGGAAAGAAAATCCTAATTGGGACTTACTTGAGTCTTTGGAGGTGGAGGTCTAGGCGGGGTCAGCTTTACTGGTGAATTCCGCTTGTTTGGAGGCCCAATTGGGGAAACAGTTGGTGTCTTGTTGTTATTATTGCTGGGCGAGTACGGCTTGAATGAGAAGCTGAATTTTGTGTCAACAGCGATCTTCTTGCGCTGCTGTGGAGGAGATGGAGGCCGTCTCGGTGGTCGTGCTGGAATACGAATCTTCGTCTGAGTGACAGGAGATTTTGATGCAGACTGATTCAAATTAGATTCCGACTCACTGGATTTTGGTGTGGAATGAAAAAGGTTAGATTCTGGCTCATTATGCTTAGTAGATACAATTTCAGGTGTGTGAGGGTCTTCTGTTTTTTTCTCAGGATCCTTTTTAGCAACAAAATCAGACACCTTTCTCTTTTCTGGATCCACAAATTCCTTTTGATTCTTTTGCAGTCTTCTTTTTGCCTCCATCTGCCAATCAGGTGTTTTGTCTTCTTCTTCTTTTTCTGAAGTGTGTTCTGTTATTTTTGGTCTGTCTGTTTTCCCTGGAGTTGAAGATACTTCACCATTAATAACATGCAAACCTCTTTTCTTGGGAACTGGCATTTTGATTTCTGATTTTGTCTCGGATTCCCCATGACTTAAGACATGTGTAGCTTTTGGCTGAGCTTTTTCAGTTTTTTTCTGATCAAACGTCTTGTTCCAAAATGCAATGTTTTTGTTATCTACTGCAGACCCATGCTTTGGCTTTTCGCTATCTTGCTGCACCTTAGAACTGATGTTAGATTTTTCATCATTTTGTTTCTTCCATGATGGAACATCTGGTGTTGTGTCTATTTTAATTCTCGAAACAACTTTTCCATTCTTCTGTGACAGATCTTCTTTGACCCCAGAATAATTTTTTCCGTTATCTTGCAAAAGACTAGATTTTATTTTGAAGTTTTCAGGTTCATTTTTCTTGAATTCTTTCTTCCATGATGGAACCACCTCGGTTTCATTTTGATATTTTGATGTAGACACACTTTTCTCACCATCACGCAATGCCTTGGATTTCACAGCCTTGTTCTTCTCAAGTTCTTTTTTCCATGAAGGAATACCATCTTCCTGCTGAATTTTTAACTTGCCAGTTTCAAACAAATTTTCTGTTGATTTGGATTTCATTTTATCCTTCTTTTCCAATTCCTTTTTCCAACCCACACCATTTTTCACATTAGAATTTTCCTCAGAAGTAAGCTTAATATCAGATAAAACAAATGCAGATTTGGGTCTGGATTTCACATTTGTCCTGTTTCCTATCTTACTTGATGAATCAGTAGAACTGGCATCGTGACTCTTATTAACTAACACTTTTGTTTCTGTTCTGAAGTCTTTATTACGTGAAGGAGCAGGATGTTTTAAATCATGAACAGCTGTATTTTTAACATCTTTCTTTAAGTAACCAATTTTGTTGGATACCACTTCTGAACTGAAACCACTTTTGGAAACGTTTGGCTCACTGATTCCAGACATATCTCGAGACTTTGTCACAGAGGTAACACTAATAGTAGAGTTAGTGGAAGACTGACTAGTATTAGAAACCTTCAAGTTAGCAGAAGAAACTGTCAAACCAGCTTTACCAAGAGGTTCAGGAGTTGGATGATGGACATCCTCAGGGTGGCGAACATGTGCCAGTGACTTGAGAAGACCACTGAGAACATTCTTATCTTTGTTTGGGTCAGCTGGTATAACCCCAGCAGACTGGGCATGTGTATAACCTTTATTGTCAGTCTCCATTGGTTCCTCTGTCCTGCTAGAAGACTCTGCAACTCTCAAAGGCTTTGTGTGAGATTCTGTTCTGTTAGAAGACTCAGAAACTCTAAGAGGCTTGGAGGGCAAGTCTGTTTTGTTACTAGACTCTGAAACTCTTAATGGCTTTGAGTGTGACTCTGTCCTGTTAGAAGATTCAGCATCTCTTAATGGCTTTGAGTGTGACTCAGTCCTGTTACTAGACTCAACAAGTCTTAATGGCTTTGGGTGCGACTCTGTCCTATTAGAAGACTCAGCAACTCTTAAAGGCTTTGAGTGTGACTCGGTCTTAGAAGACTCAGCAACTCTTAAAGGCTTTGGGTGTGCACTGGTTGAAGGTTCTTGAACAGGAGGCTGATGTATCTTTGTTTGTCTAGCCTTAGGGACTGGATTCAAGGCAAAATCTGTCTTTAAGACAACATTACTTTTTGACGTGTTCCGTGGTGAAGTAGGAACGGACTTCAAGTTTGATTTTTCTGCACTAGAGGGAGCTGATGGCGGTTGAGACAATGGAAGTGGAGGAGGGGAATCAGGGGACTCGGAAGAACTAGAACTAGAAAACAAATGTTGTCCAGATTTAAACTGTTGAGGGGGAGGAGTTTTAGGTCTACCCGACACAGGTTTTCTAACTATCTTCAAATCATCAAATTTAGTCCTGCTTACTGCCACTGGGCTTATTAATGCTTGCATCTTTCCATCAACGCAAGCCTTAGTTTGGTCATTACTCTGTTGAGGTTGTTGATTAATTAATTTACGCTCATTGGCCTTTGGTAATACAGTGTTTTCATCTACATGTGAATTATTCATTCTTACATTTTCTACACTCTTTGAATTAGAAATCCCCTTATTACTGAAACCTAGAGACAAATCACTTTTATCCTTTAGTGTCTGTTCACTTTTGGAACTAGGAATTATCTTGGCATTTATATCTTGTTTAGTTCTGTCTTTAACATTTCTAGATTCTGTAGTATCAACATTAGGTTTGCTGGGAACTTTAGAATTAAACTGTATGGAAGATGAAGATGATTCAGATGGTTTGTCAGCTTTTTCAGAATCCACCTGGAAAATAAGCGGCCTTTTCTTCTGATACTTTGGTACCTCGACTTTCTCATTCTCTTTCATCTGATTCAGGTATCTTGTGATGACATTATCTTCTTTCGGTTTACTGTCTGACATTTCTACGTCATTATCACGGGAAAATAATCTTTTCTTCATGTCTGGATTTACTCTATCAGAAATACTGGCATCGGACTTTGGTGCCACTTCTGCCTTGGATGCCCAAGATGGTTTTTGCTCTACATTTTGTCCTTTTTCAGAGCCGACATTATGACCAGAATGTGATAAGAGGCTAGAAAATGAAGAAGAGTTTTTGAAGAGTGAAGATGTTGGAGAGAATTCACTGTGTCTGTAACATGATCTGTGGTAGAGTTTTCCATTCTCTATCTGTCTCTCCAGCAGGTAAACTTTGTTGTGGCAGATATCACACTTGTCACCGATTGTCGTCTGCTTCTTGGCTATCTGAACAGGAGTGGAAACCTGAAAACAATATATAAAAACTACAATGTGAACCAAATAACTGAAGACACTTTACAAATTGATTGTAGCTGCAGTTAACATTAGCGATTTAAAATTTGATTTTATGCTACCCAGTTTACAACCATTTGATAAAACTATTATAATTATCACTGTAAGACACAAATTTATCTAACTTTGTTTTCTGTAGAATCATTTGTGAAAAGAAATCATACGGTAGGGTTTGTTACTTCAAGCTGTTGCTCAAAAGAAATAATTATAATGACTACTATGGACACCTATTGTGATTTTAGCACTAATATATCTTTGTAACATGGGTCCTACATGTTGCTTTTTTTCCCAGTAAATTAAGAATAATATGGTGTAATGTTATAGAAGAAACCTGAGCACTTTTGGACAGAAAGCATTAAAGTTTTTAAACAATAAAGATATTTAATTATTCAATGAAAAAACAAAAATGTGGTCAAAACCCCATATCAAATGTAATGAAAATGCAAAAGCACCAAAGTGGTAAATGAAAACTGAGTCTGTTATTTCAATGAAAAACAGAAATAGATGATAAAATGAGGATGTAATACTTACATTTCCAGTATTACTGGCTTTGGATGGTGTGAATCGTTTGGTTTCTGGAGCAGAAGCTGGTGGGGATGTGATGTGACGTTTGAGAGAAACATTGCCGGCAGATGCTGCAGATTTCACCCCTGGTCCTCCCACTGAAAGAAAATGAAAATTAACATAAAAAAATATCCTTCAATTCTACCAGAATCAATTGACAATTCGGATTCCCGAGAATTTATTTTATGGGTATCAATGAGAATTCAACTGTTTCATGAATTTGCTGTACAATAAGCTAAATGATTATGTAATTTAGAATTTAATGTTAATAAAGTTCTATAATTATTATCTTAGAAGTTTATGAGAGATAGTATTGTCCTGTCTATGGGAAAATGCATATAAAAGATCCCTTGCTGCTTTTCGGAAAGAGTAGCCCATAAAGAGGCG